>JAULKM010105357.1:0-24545 GCA_032355605.1 Rubia tinctorum | reverse complement strand
TACATCGCGCCCCGCCTCGCCCAGGATCCGCCCTGCCCTGCCCCGCCCCTCCCCTCCTCACATTTTGGTCTAGTTCCGCCGCTTATGCTTAGTGACAGGTAATAAATTTTTTCGATACTGGAACTGAATTGGGAATACAGTCTGAAAGTTGGGTGTTGCTATATAGGGAATTGAATCAGATTTAGTTTTGTAGTGCAGTTTCGATTTCGATTATCAATTCAAAATAGCTATTGTTCAATAATATGGCATCAAGAATGGTAGTGCCACTTTCGAAATTATAATCGGTATTATTGGAAAACCAACATCCGACAGTAGAATTGTTGTCGAAAATTTTCAAAATGTATAATGCAAGTGTGTCATTTTCAAAATTTGCACACTTGCATTATCCGGATGTGCGAACACAACATTGTAATTATCGTCGACAATGTGGTTCTAGATGAATTTATATGTTCCTTAGATGTACTTAAATAATTCATTAAACACTATACAAAGATACAAATAGTTTCATACAAGAATACAAAAATTTTTACGACAACTATTTCTATAAGTACTTCTACCACTTCCTAGATTATTGAGATATCCTCGAACCTTAATGAAAATGCATTAGTATTACTCTGGGTCTTTGAGACACACCTAATGTCACGTACCCAGTTAGAGGGTATCTATGAGTATGCTTGTTATATGTAAACGAACAATGTTGGGGGATGAATTTCCTCTAGCTATCTTCAATTCCTTGGTTATTCATGTGTTGTATTGTTAGCGGATAAGATTTGAAACCAAAGGTTTGACACACTGTTAATAATTTATTTAGAGAATGATTAGAATATAAAATACCTTGCATATATTTTTCTAACAAAAATACGACAAAGACTATTATAAATAGTACCTTGCATTATCTCTAAGCTGCATTTCTTTAATGAGGCCCTTTCGTGTTCAGCTCTCGTACACTATGTTCCTCTGTGACACAACAATGTATTAGGTCTCGTAATTATATTAGAGAGAGGTTGCACGTTCGTATATAGTTTTTTAAACCAAAAGTACGGCAAAAACCAATATAAATTAGTACCTTGCATTACCTGGTATTCCCGAAGGACTAGGACATACCATCAAATGCTATCGAGTAGAGGCACAAACACGTCCTCCGACCAATGTTTCTACAAAATATGCTGTTAAAAGAGCTTAAAATGAGGATATTTTAATAAGGTTTGATCCCTCATTTTTGTATTCTCGGGTGGAAGAGGACACTCCAACCAATACTATTGAGCAGTGGCGCGAACACATATCCTACGGCTAAATACGATCGACAACATTGGTCAGAGGACGTGTTTGCACAACTGCTTGATATTGTTGGTCAGTGTCTCATTTTCCAACTAGAAACCCAAAATGATAGATCTAACTTTATTATAATAACCCCATATCAAACTCTCCTAAAAAAACCAACTGCATTTGGATTAGAAAACAAGTCATAGCATAAAAAAATTCACATCTCCTTTTAATATCATTTTTCATCCTAGCTATCTCAATCACATATGGATGTGCAAGGACAACCCGGATGTAGCAGAGACCATCTCTGACTATGTTCTAAAAATAATTGTTTACCTTGAGAATGACGTCGTAGGCATAGATATATGTCGCAGAAGACATTGTATCATACATGAAACCCTATCTTGTTAGAAATGAAGAGCCTAACACCAGCTACGAGATTCCTAAATTTTTAATAGTCAGAAGTATGTATATTGCGCTGATACTTACTAGGGTTTGTGAGAATCCTTAACATAGTGAGATTTTTAATGTGCGCAGTGGCAAGAAGAAGTGTTTTGGGAAACTATGGGTTGTGTGAAAATTTATTTTTGTATGCCTTCCCCACTCTTTATATAACAGAGGGGATAAGAAGTAATAGAAGGTGGTTCAATCGACACACACTTACAAGTTTTTAATTCGATGAATGAGATTATGATTTTAAAAATGACTCCTTATGTTTCCGAGGGGATAAGAATTAATACGAGGTGGTTCAAACGCCATGCAACTAACTAGATTTTGAAGCGGAAGATGAGTTTTTTTATTTCAAACGCAAAAACCGGTTAACAATTACTTAGCCGAGACACTTTGGTAAATGGAGACACTTTGATGCAATAAAGTTAATATGTACAGATAAGATGGTATAAATTCCAAAATTGGAACGTATTTCTTATGCATTCTGATTAAGTGATAGTTCAATATTAGTAGTTGGGTGGTCGGTTCACACTGATATGTTTGACTCACAATCCACAAATGTTATCTACATGATTAACTAAATTTTGATATCAGAAGCGTTGTTTGATATTATGAGAGTACATGAGCTTCTCATTCCCGGAATCGCCACCCTATCCAAAACTAGCAGTGGCGTGTTGCAGTAAAAATTATGATTATTTCAAAATTGCATATATCGTGTACACAGATCTAGTTTTTCTACCAAAACGTCAGCCGATGAGCCTCCCGAACTCAAAAATTCATGATTTATGAGAACGACTTCTTTTTTCCAATATCGGAATCTAAGTAGTAAATAGTGAAATATGATGGAATAGTTATTTAGATTGGGGTTGAACATGTTATAATCTAAAAAATATATGATATTAATACTAATACATGCTGGTGAGAACAATAATTTATGTTGTCCAAACTAAGTTTTCCATGGACGTCCCTTCTTGATCTTTCATTTCGACTTCCTCTTGATAGAATTTCCATGAGAATCCAACAAAATCCCTTCCACGTGGACAGTTCTGGTTAGAAATAATTTCAGACTTGCATCATCTTCGAGCAACCGAGATTCATCACTGATATATTGGAGCGGAACTTATTCGTTCCCCCACAATGCAATGTTCTATGGTTTCTTTGTCCACAAAAGTTTTCATTCCTTCTATGAAAACTTCCATTTCATGTATGTATGATCCTTCCCATAAAGAATATAATGTGGTTGTTGAGCCATTATGAATTGATCTGTGCAAAATTATGCTCAAGCGGTCCACCAACATAAGGCATAAGAGGTATAACCTAGTTCTGGTGGTTTCGTTCACCCAATTAAACACAGCTTTCAAGGTTACATAGTGCAACTCCCATATGTCTGTAATTGTACCAAGTAACCCATTCGAGAATATCCGCCATCAAGGTCGTTCCAGTTCTATACATGTAACGCCTCAGATATCAGTGATGCTCAGTTGTTCTGATATACTTCTTTAGCATCATGCTACCTCATTTCGAAAGTATATCCATTAATGTCAAGTTCATCGAAGGAGGTGACAGTGGTTAATGGTTGTCGAGACAACCACTTTACTTTTTTGGTGTGGTCCACGCTCCAAACAAAGTCCCTAATATCAACCACGTGGATGTCCACATATGACCGAACTTCATCATGGTAACGGAGAATGTACATGTGCTTAGTATTCAGGTCAGCCCTCAACGGACTAACGAAATGCCGTGTTGTAAGCCTTTTCCCATCGTCGCTCCCACGTGCCTGGATTTTGACACCCAAATGGGTTTAACATCCTTTAAGTAGTGAGTACAAAATTCAATAGCCTCTTCTATCACATACCATTGGACTATGCTAGCATCCGATATATATTCTTCACAGAAAACTAGGATATTTTCATGTATTTCTTAAGTGATGCACCCATCGAAGAAACACCGGTCCATATAATATGATTTCTTTAACTAGATGTACAATCAAGTTCACTATAATGTCAAAAATATAAGGGGGAAAGTACGTCTGCATTCGACATATCACCTCTACAACCATGTATAGAAGCTCATCCAATATTGCATGACTTAAACTCCTACAACAAATGGATTTCAAAAAAATGCACAAACGATTTATAGAGACTCTAAAATGGTTGTGGAGTGTCCCCCGAATGGAGATAACATTTAAATCTCGCATCAATCTATGACAATCGTGAGACTTTATCCTCGCCAATTTCAACTCCTTGACCGACAAACATTTGCGTATGTTAGATGAGTATGCGGAAGGGACTTTAATACCCTTCAAGGATTCACAAAACTGTTTCTTCTCATCAGTCGACATTGGCGGCCGGAAAGCTTTCCCACCCTCCACAATCGTTTCAAGACCATGCCCAAATCCCATTATTCCATGTTAAGATGTGACATCAAACTATCATTTGTTATCCTGAATGTATTTAGCAACATCCCAATCAAGTTGTCACAAACGTTCTTCTCTATATGCATCGCATCAAGACAGTGCCTCCCATCCACATGCTCATACTAAGGTAGTTTGTAGAAATGGAATATTTCTTCCAACTTCCTCCATTGGGAGTTTTCTTCTTGTTCTCACCGAAATACTTGTAAATACATTTCACTTTTTCATAAATTGACTCTCCCGTTACTGGTTGCGTAGGAAGGTATTCCTTAATCTCCACATTGAACCAATTCTTTTCTTTAAGACACAGGTGATTTACATGTAAGAAATTTCTATGACCAAGATATATAGTTTTCCTACTATACTCCAATTGTGTAAAAGTTAGTATTCTTTTCAGACACAGGACATTCACAATGACCTTTCACCGAATATCTGGAATGCATTTCCATGTGCCTGGAAATCGTTAATGGCACAAAAAAATTACTTCCATCTAGAAGATACCTACACAAAAACCATCGTACGTCCAGTTCTCTTCACAACATAGCTTTCGCAGGTCATCAACTAAGGGTGCAAGATATACATCGATGTTGTTACCAGATTTTTTAGGCCTTCCAATCATTAATGGTAACAAAACATGTTTTCATTTTATCGTTAACCAAAAGGGTGAATTGTAAATAACCACCATGACAGGCCACAAACTGTGAGTACTACTCAAATTTCCAAAGTGGTTCAGACCATCCGTAAATAGCCCTAGACACAAATTTCGTGGTTTATTGCCAAACTCTTGGTACATATCATAAATATTCTCCACTGATCACCGTCTGAGTTATGCTAGATCACATTGTCTAGGGATTTTAATATGTCAGCATTAACCTAGGATATTCCTTGTTTACACACAACCACATTAACCAGGGATTATTAGGAGGTACCATATAACCTTCACCGACGTTTATTTGATTATATTTGTAACAATCTCACCGCCCACATCAACATTGCTATTCATCGATTTGTACCATGGATCGTTACACAATTTTCAACAATCTCTATCTTCATCATATTTTCCTCGGTAAAACATACAATTATTTGGACAAGCATGAATCTTTTCCAACTCCATTCCCGTGGCACATAGTATCTTGTAAGCAGCGTAAACACGGTCGGGCATAATATTTCTAGTAGGGAGAAAATCCTTTATCAACTGTAGCACTTCTATCATTCCCTTGTCAGAGTGGCCACAATTAGCTTTCAAATTTATTACAATAAGGGTCATGCTCAATACAGTATGTTCGATCCCTCATTTCCTTGACATTGTACATGGTTATAGGACCTTCAGTCTAGCCACAAACTCCCTAGCTACATCCTTTGCTAAATCATCCGATTGCTTGTTGTAATCCATAAGATTTGTAGCCTAGTTAACCTCATCATCATCACGTACATCCCCTCGTTCTCTGTTCCAAATCCACCTCGTATACGATCCTTCGAAACTCTATAATAAAATGTTCACACAGATCACGTATCCCCGCATAAATGTTTTTCCAAACTTTACTAGGACAATGAATGAAAGAACAATTTAAATATTTCACTGATGTGACGTCTAACCTCAATGGAATATTTAACAATTTGAACATACTTATACGAGATTCTTAGGTCGTCCGAAATAATACTTGCACGGTCCAATAATAATTACCAAAAAACAGAAAAGTGTTCTACATGAATAGGTTCAGTTATGAATGAATAAACATAAAATTTTCCCATGAAGTAGAGAGGAATGATAAATACCTCCAATATATGTTTCAGTACAAAGCTTCAGGGATGACATACAATACCTCCAACACACTCCACAATTATGGGTAGGAATTTTGAAATCTAAGTTCTACGGAAGTGTGTGGGCTGTTTCCAAGTTCTGAGGTACATTATAAAACCAACACATATACTACGGTAAGAGACATATTGCTGCTAATGGTGGCCTTATTTGGAATTTACTTGACACATGACATTTCTACCGCCATTCATTTTGAATTGTTTTAAAATCGGAACTCGGAATTGTTGGATCTAGAAATAGCAAATGTAAGTTCCTGAATCAATCATGGGATCAAAAACTACTCCGTGTATGATGCATTAATTTTGTTACATTTAACAATCTTTTTGATATGTGTCCCAGTATTGAAGGGTCTTCCGGTTGGCGAGTCTAGAGAAGTAGATAAACCTGATATAGGTTACAAAATATTTTACGAACCACTTCATTTTCTGACTATCAGCTCAATCATGTTCCAGAATCGCAATATGTACAAATGCGCTACATTCAGGAAAATATGCCATTCATTTTTCTAATCCACGGTGGTTAGACATCCAGTGTTGTTGAACATATCACATTGTGCGACGATTGTTATATAAACACCGAGTCTTGGTTTGCTAGAGCCGTCGTTTTCAAAATTTGGAATCATGCAACTTTTTCAGATATCGAAAGTGTTTTAAACATTGGTTTTGGGCTAGAATTCCACCAACGCCGTGTAACCAAGCTATTAATGGTTGTTTTTGCACTAGTGTGTTATAGTGTGAATAGATTGATGGTAAATAATTTCTTAACTTGTGGTTTTAGTCGCTAGAAAGGGTGATTTGATGATGAAATGTATGACAAAAATGTTGATGGCAAAGCGTTCTTAGTTTGATAATGTGCATATTCCTATTTTTCCTTCTCATGTTATGTTGCGGTTGTACATGTATGAATGAAGAAGTTGTTTGGAAGACTAGAACATCCTTTTCGCAAGCATTTTGTATGGAGGGAGATGTTTTATGAACCTATTATGCGATATTTCGATATGCTTGAAACATGAATTGAATCTTAATATGATTGGAGAAAGATTGTATAATTAAGTGAATGGGCAACAATTGCATTGGAATTCTGAACCTTTGTAAACTTTCTTTTGTGAATTTGATATGGACTGCTTGGTGATCATATAATAATTTAGATTTTTTTGGATACAAGAAGTATAACTATATTTTTTTGTTGGTGAATAAATAAGATATAATAAGTGGAGCGAACAGGGTAATAATGTGCCTGTCTTCCCATTCTGACATGAAATTGTGTGTCCTTCCATAAGGCCAGACACCAAAATTTTGTGTTCGTCACTGTACCCAGACATAAAATTAGTGTGTCCACTCTATGGAGAAGACATGATTATATTGTGTCCGCCTTCACAGTTGGACACAAAACATGTGTGTCCTCCTTAGGGTCCAGACACAAAAGTGCGCCCGACTCTATTAACAGACACATGACCGCCTTTAAAATCACCAACAAAGGCGGTTCAAAACCACCTTTAAAGAGACACTAAATTTGCCTTTAAATATTTTTGATTTCGGAAACTTCCATCATCCCTTGTACCTTGACTACAGTTGTTGGACTCGGAAATCATGAGTTTTTGAATTCAGAAACTGTCGTATCTGCTCTTCAGTAATTCCTTCTTTGTTTTCGAGCTTGTGATTCCTTTGGAGCGGACGAACTGATTAATTCCTTCTTCGTTTCAGTAGTTCTTTCTTTGTTTCGATTTTGTAAAATGATTACTCCAATTTAGTCTCAATGAGAATTAGTTATGAGTTTGGAATTTTATCGTACCTTATGTTTCTGAGCTCGGGAAAAGTAATCATGTCTATGTGAAATAGAATGAAAAGTTTCTAAACTCGGAAACATGTTCTAATCTTTTGGTCAATACATATTTATATTTCATTTCTCCGGCGCAACAAAAGGCCTCAAACCACAATAAAAAATATAGATCAATACATGATAGTGTCTTGCATGTTCACAAAAATCTATAGATAACCCTAACCAAGAAATAATCTTTAGATAGGAATCTGAAACACTAGGAATCTATTCCAATAGTTCTAATCTACATTATTTTTCCAAATTTGTTGCTTTAGCAATATCCATATTTCCTAGAGTTGCTGACCGATTTAGTATTAGATGCCTATCCAAAGAATTCCAAACAGTGTTGATATCATCTTGGGAGTAGGGCTTCGATTCCTTCAAGAAAATCTATCAATAACTACTTATTAGGAAATACAAGAAAGCTTAGTTACATAAATTGCTAGGAACAATTGTACATGTACCTGGTCAATTTGAAGTAAGTCATCTTTGACCTCTTGAATGCACTCAACTGCGTATAACATAATGTGATATTCGCACTCTCAAGTTTGCGCCCGCTTCTTGTACTGATTGAAATTAACATAAAATCCGTAATTAAATTATAATATTCATTAAGTATTGTTAATTGGAAAAATAATGTTCATAGTCCACCTTGATTTCCACCACCTCCAAATTAGATTTATTCTGGTCACTGTTGTCCTTCATCACTGATTCAAAAATCTCAACAAATGTGTCTGACGGTTGGAGGTGCAAGGGATCCAACCAATACATGTGGTTGTCGGTGGGGACAATCAAAATAAATCTCCAATGGTCCCTATATAAGAAAATGTAAATTATTAACAAAATTAGTGGTTTGTTTTCGGTAATGTAATCGAACAAACATAGTATAACCTTTCAATATATGATTCCATGAAAAGTTTCTTATCTTTTTTCCCTAGGCTCTTACGCATGTAGTCGATCTTCTCTTTTTTAGTACAACCAATTTCTTGAATCGGCACTCGACACATGTATGCAATCCATCTTTTTTTATTAGTGAAATACATGTACCTACAAAATGTCATTTGTTTTATGGTGTATTGAAGTAAACGTAAAAGTGAATTTAACTAATAATTATAGAAAATAAATCACAAGGTTTAGATAGACATGATCATTTGATTGACTTGCTCGCTTCTCCAGAGATCTTTAAAATCACTCCATAACGCCATGATTTCCCATTTGCATTCAAGAACATAGTCATATACCAAGAATGAGTATGTTGTGTTTCAATCACTTAGTTGTAACCAATTGTACAGGACATACACGGAGTGTGGTGAGCCTCGAAGGACTCGTGCTCTGGAAATTGGAGGTCTAACCTTCATGGGTGTTTTTGGGCCCGACACCGGTGTAGGTGATACAAGCCGTGTTTCCTTCAAGTGTTTATCCTTTACATGGTCGGCATAAATAAAGTCTGCTAGGCCAAAGTAGAAACATTCCCCGTGAGGGACCAGCCTTCTTGTATTCTCCATCTGCAATTGGTAAAGGGGTGTCCAACACTAAAGGATCCTCCAATGAAACCCTATAAATACTCAGAAATAGGCACAAAGTGAAGGCATTTCATCATCTGATTCAGAACTCAATTGGCCACGTGTTGTGGTTTACCACCTATGGCTTGGTCAATATATAGCTCACACGGGAGTGGTTTTTATATTACCACCACAATATATGTTAATTTACAAATTTATTATATTTCTAGAATCACAAAGGGAATAAATTTAAATATATATCTTATTTTTGGTAGGTTGTAAGGAATTGTCGACATTTTTCAGTTTGAACAATTGTAGCTTTCTTGCAACCGACTTCTTTTGAACAATAGCCTCTCGATTCACCTCAATATCCCCAGGGGAATGATGTGATCCCCCAGAGGACGGGGTCCAATCGGGTATCAAATCATCTAAGTTTTCCAGAATTACAAGCCTGGTTTGTTGGATCAACCTACGAATGAGGATGTCGTATTGCTAATTTTGTTTGTCTAGAAGAAAAGTTTTTTTTTGTAGAACGTGAACTCCAGAGGGTTCAGCACCATAGCACAACCTCATAATGCTGAATGCCTCCTGTTGGGTCATGAATGATCCCACACCCCTAGCACGCCTTGGGTAGTTGGGTTTCTCGGTTGCTTCACAAAGGATGTCGTGCTTATCGCTTGGAATGAATTTCCCATGTAATTGATCATGCTTAGCTTTTTCCTGCATACAGTAGAAGGTAAATTAGAATACACGATTAAGAATTTTTTTTATAAAATAGAAATATATTCTATAATTTTTTTGCTTACAATTCTTTCCGCAATCCCTTTTTCTTCATCTTTCACATAAACTCCGTCCTTGTTTTGTCAGCCTTTGAGGAATAGATCATTCCTTTCAATGTTATCCGAACTGATTGGTTGCACAGAAGCCCTTGCCTCATATACGGTCATTCAACCCTCTATTGCAATTTACACATCTACTTCAAAACGTTGTTTCACTAGGTCAATTGCCACCAAAGCATAACCTCCTCGGCTCAATCATTGAGGAATTTTGTTCTTTCCAAATTTTTTTTCTTCTTCCCTCCTACCCTAAGTTAGGGAGTAAGACTTATGTAATAACTATAGACATGATAGTCTAAACTCATGAATATTAAGAAATTGTTATTACTAACATTATCCTTATTTTGCAATGCCCTTCTTTTGTGGATCTCCCAATTGTCTGGTTGAATGTGAGTGTAAGTTAGCCATGGGCGATCACCCCTCTTATCACTAAAAATGAAGTCCCTTGACAAAGTGTATTTATGTTGATGCCAAATATTTGACATCATCAACATATCCTTCCTCCTCAAACCATCCATGTACGGTGATTCGATGTCAAATGGCCTCTGTGATGATTTTGACCTCCTTAGGGTCAATCACGGAGATACATTTCTAATAGGGGACAACAATTTTGAATTAACAATTTACTAAATCTACCTTGCATTCCATCCATAAATAGGCATTGTATTCTTCGGGGACATAATGCCAACTATCATAGTGGATGTCCACCCTTGTCTACCCATCTTCACCACCCAACTTGACCATTTGGCTGACCTACACGCATTAGACTTATTGAATCTCAACAAAGTTAACTCTTTCCTAGGTATTCTACGTTCTAGGCTTCTACAATGAGTTCAGGCTATCCCTACATCCTCGGATCCATCATACTCATCCCCATCCTCATCCTCGTCCTCATCTATACCATGGTTTGTTGAAGGTGGATTTTCATTCCTAAAAAGTGAAACTTGATAACGAGTCCTTTTATTAGAGATCGCCATTTTGTATGCTACATTAAAAAATATACCATATTATTACTCACAATTACTTCAAGGAAGTAAATTTTATACATTTACCCTAATGAAATGAAATGTATAATACATAAATCAATTCCTTTAATTTAAAATTGCAACTATTAACACAAACTCTCACTTGCTTTAATTAATACTTCACTCTTTTTATTACATAACTGTCACTCAAACACAAAAACCTTAAATGAATGCCATAATTAATGTTAGGCTACCATTTCCAAACCAAAACCCTAATCCCTAAACCCTACTCAAAGGCCAAGAATAACCTACCCACATGACATAGAACTCTTAAATATAAAAAGGCCTAGTAAAAATCCTAATCAAAGCCACCAAAACCCTAGGGTTTTCAGTCATGCAATGTAAACCATTTGTTGCTCATTGTTAGGGTACTAACCTTCTCCTCATACAAAGGTTAGCCGTTATTCATCATAATATCATCAACTTCAATGGAAAATTCCCAATAACCTAGTAAAATAAAAAAGTTTGGGTGGACAAATTTGAATTGATGATAATATGGATGAAAAAAGTAGATAAAAGCATATCTTGTAGGATTTAAAGATTAAATGTTGGTGTTTAGATGAGGAATAATTGCGGTGAATATTTGGGGGGTTTTGGGAGCGGAAAAGTTTGGGAAATTCGAGATGGATTTCAAATGGGCAATAAATGTTCTTTTGAAACCCTTTTGGCTGTATTTTTTCCCGTTTTAAGTCATTTCTGAGTTCAGAAACTCTGAATTAATAGTTCTGAAATCGTAAAAGCTTCTTGGCTTTTGAAAACAAACATATAGCTATTTCTGAGTTCAGAAACAACTTCAATATATAAAAAATGGGCAGATTTATCAAACTCCAAAATCAAACAATTTGAATTCTCAAACCTTCACTCCCAATTCCTCACTTCTCAAAGTTCTTCCACTGAACAATCAATCATGAGCCAAAATAGCAAGGCGTCTAAGTCAAAGAAGAGCTACTGGAGCCATCTCCCCAGCACAGAATATGCAAAATCGAGGAAATTGTTCAACGACCAAGCTGAGAAAAGGTATGTGGCTTTCTCCAAGAGAAAAGTGATTAATTCAAATAAAATACTAGAGTTGAGGTTAGGTGAATTAGGGGTTGATTATTTTCTAGCCAATTTCAAAACATAACATCTTGAGAAACTGCTTTGTATTGGGGAACCCGTAGATGTTGACGAGGTGATCCAATTTACACAAATTTGGGTCAAAATAGTAATAATTATGACATAATTAAGGGGAATGGGAAAGTAGTCAATTTTACTGAGTATAGCATAAATGAAGCCCTAGGATGCCTTTGCATAGCCCCGGAAAAATTGAGACACGATGATCCTAAAGATCCCCTAGAAATTTACCACATCCATTGTTGGCCGGGAGTGAGCGTAGCGACCCTACTATGCCCTATTTCCATAGTGAAGAAATATTTTAAAAGATCCGGTAGTGATGCGGGTAAAGCAGAATTATATGACATTAGTGTTTTAACCGTTGAGCAACGTGTAGTCTACAAGTGGATTTTCCTGAACGTCTTGCCAACAGGTGGATACATTTGTGAACTGGCGATTGGAAACTTTATGCTCTTATACTATGTCATGGAGGGGGTAAAAATTAACTCGGGGTTCACTATCATCTCTTTCATGGTCAAGGACGCCAACACAAAGAAGAAGGACATCATCGCCATGCTGAAGAAGACGGGTTTGCAAGCAATGGACAAGCTCCTCCACATGGAACATTCTGATCAAGCGTGGTTCCAACATAAACAACTTCAGCTTTATTTCCATAGGAAATGAGAGCATGTATTCATTCCCAGTCAACGAGTCAAGGGTGCAAAGAGGGCTCGCAAGGCGGAACTCGATAGAATGGAGACATTAAGATCTAATGAGTAATCCATAGTTATGTGAAATTATTTAATATACATTGTTTTATACACTATGTTGATTTAGTCTAATAAATTCTTGTATTATGAATGTTAATTATTCATAGGTTCGCAGACCGGCTGGAAGGCCATGCTCAGTAAGTATTTCGATTGCTTGCATGCAGACGTGACCGAGACTCACTAGATGTTGACCTGGGCCCACCTGTAGCATGTGGCATTCTTGGAATCACAAGGACTGCACCTCAAATTTAGCCAAGATGAAGACCAACCAAACTTCAAATTGGTTTTCTTCAAGAGCGATACGGATGGGGACGACGATGGTGTTGATCGTGATGATGGCGGCGATGGTGGTGATGGGGATAAAGGCAGAGATGGCGGTGGTGGTGAAGCTGGAGAAGGGATCGAAGGTGACCAAAATAATGAGATAGACCCCGAAATAGAAAGTATGTTTGATGAGGTGTAATCAGATATGTATGAATTTGAATTTCCCTTAAAGTTTTTTATTATTATTTTGGATTGTATAAAATGTTATGATTCGAACACTAAGTATGTGAAAAATTCATGGTTTTAGAGATTGGTGGTGAAGTACTTGCTAAAAATCATATTTGGTTGAAATCCATGGTTTTAGAGACTAAGTAATTGATTTTGAATTGGTTGTAGTACGGAATCATTTTTGGTACAAATCATATTTTTTCCATCACCAATCGTCTTATATTTAGAGTGATATGAATCAGTGTTATGTTGGGGTGTTTTAGTTTTAGGCAAAGAAGATTTTAAATCATTGAAAATTGTTTTTAACCATAAAGGGCAGATGCAATTACGAGCTCAGAAATTGATTTGTCCTTTGTTTTTGCAAGACAAAAGCAATTCCAAGTTCGGAAAGGATAAGGTATTAGTTTACCATAAGCACAAACAATATTTCCGAGCTCGGAAGGTTGGCTAATATTTCTAGAAGAATGTAAGACAAACTTTCCATACTCAAAAAGTGACTTTCCAAACTCGTACCCCCTTTCCGGACCAGCACTGGAAACGAAAAAGAAGCAAAAATATCTACAAAAATCATTTCTTGTCCTTTTCTTTAAGAGCCTATTTAAGGTTTCTAAACTTGGAAACCCTTAACAATAAAAAAAAAATCAAATCGAGAATTCATAATTCACAATCCACCCCCATTTCTTAAAACCCTACCAAATCATTGAGAGCTCGCAAATGAGACCTCACTTACAACACTTCACAAACCCCCAATTTGGAGTTAATGGAAAGAAGAGGAGTATCTTGGAGTGCAAACCATAGGTCTCGATCCACAGGTAACACGTTGGATACAAGGTTTGTCTCGCCCTTTGCACATAAACATTATGAAGATTTGAGAAGAGGAAGCTATTACATTGCTACATAGTTGATTTTAGTGAAAATTTTGCAATAGTTTCAACCAACCCCCTTAGTAATGTTAAGGGTCAACATGTCGAGAAGTTACTTTCGTGTAACAAGAGTGTTTATTTATATTTAACATGTCAATTTTATGCAAATTTATGAGAAGTTACAAACGGGGATTATGAGACTAGGGTTGGGGGCACATATATTCTGATTAGCCAATGGTCTTTAAATAAGTTGTTATAATACCCTTACAAACACCCAGAACATGTTTTCCCCAAATATTTAGATGGGGCTTTGGATGATGTTTACCATAGGGAGAAATGACCGTTGAATAGTGATTACCCTTATGTTGATTTTTTGTAGTATAGCGTGAAATACTTTGGACGACGTGATAGAAAGGAGCTAAGACGGCCATAATATTTTGATCTAGAAGTCTTGCCTTTAGACCAATGTGCCACCTATGACGTTATTTCTAGAATTCTTGTTCCCTCGGGTGGACACATCATTGATCCTAACTATCCCACGCTCAATCTATTCTATTTCGTCATGGAGGGTAGGAAAATAAATCCCAGGTATCAATTTTTAAGTATATGTTATACATTGGGACTTCCAAAAAGTTAATAAAAGGACTACCATATGGAAATGTGATCACATTGATACTGAAGAATGTTCAAGAGTTGGCTATTAGTGGTGAGGAAAAAGGACCAAAGTATTTTGACAAAACGTACATCGAGAATAAGAGTTGGGTTTTTCTCGATTGGAAGTGGTACCATAAGCATTTGGAAGTTTACAAGGGTAACAAGAGGCCACAAATTTAGGAGGGGCCATGAATTGAGCAAGGTTAGTCACATTTAATTTATAAAATATTATGTTCTAACTCAATGATTCTATTACTTATAACCATTGTTTTTGCACTTAGGTACAGAAAAGGCTTACATGAAAGGCTTCAAGGATTGCTACAAGTGGATGCGCAAGGAATTTTCCGCGATTAAGGAAAAGATAAAATTCATGGAAAAATCTCAAAGAGCTTATGAGCAACACCCTGCGTCAACCTCTCACCCACGACTCAGCCAATCAACTTCGATGGTCGACCTTGAAGATGATGAAGAATGATTTTTTGTGATGTAGTTGCTTTTTGTAATATGTTGACATGTACTCTATTTTAGGACGATTAATTTTATAATTTACCCAAACTTATTATACTATTCCTAATTGTTATGAATACTTTCCATTTTGATTTTACTGTTAATCATTATCTAATAATTTTAAGTTTCGTCTGGAGGATTCCGATTTGTTGATTAGTACTGTTATGACAATATTGGAAATACTTGCATTTTGGTATAAATTATACTATTCATAGAAACCAAACAACAGATGAGATACCAAACCTTAAGGTGGATATATATATTTCACTTATGCTTCTTCTTCTTCACCACCTTCTTTGTCTTTCTTCTTCTACGGCTCATCTTCCCTGTAATGTCTACCTACGTACCTTCGCCACGATCATTACGGCCAGAGAAACTGTGTAGGATCATATTATCCTCATGAAGTAAAATATCATCTTGTAATCCAACACTCAGAGTATGCTGCCCGAATCTAATGATTTCCTCTAATTTTTTCTCTACAAAATAGCACGTTTTCCTTCGACAACAATCTCTCACCCCGGATTAACAGGGTCTCTAACATCGAAAACCTGGCGCGTATGAGATGTCAAAATGAATGGATCATCCTTCCAGCCCACCCTACTTCTGTTGACAAGGGTGAATCTTAAATCCTTGGTGTGATGAACTTTGTTAATGTCCACCCACTGACATTTAAAAGTAGGGACCCACACCGAGACATAGTCAAGCTCCAAAATTTCAAAGATCGTCTTTAAGTAGCATTTTTGAGCTTACATAGAAATCTCTTCACTGGCACTTCCAACATGCAATGCTTCTGAGTGACACTTCTATTATCAATTGATTTTGTGGAAAACGTGAAACCGTTGATGTCATAATCGACATATGAAAGAACGGTTCTCAATGGTCTACTCAACAACAATTTTACTTTCGAGGAATGTTCCCCAACATCTACGTGATCCCTCAACTATGAAGCAAATGTCCCAAAAAGCAATTGGAGGACCTGGGCCTCATTAAAATGTGGATGCACCACTCGTATGACATCAATATGAACATCAATGTGGGGGACTACTTCTTCATGGTTGTGCAAGACGTAAAGATGGGCAACAATTAAATCTTCAGCAGAAGGACTGAAAAGTTTACCTTGTCTTACCCCTACACCTTCCAACCTCCTATCATTTCTAGCAACTGGAACACCAACAGATTAAAATTTCATCACATACTCATTGCGAAACTCGATGGCCTCTTCTGTAATGCACCGTTGCACAATACTAGTATTCGACATGTATCGATTTTTCACAAATTCTTGAATATTTTCATGTATCTCTCAAAGGGGGGTACATATATCTTTAAAAAGGGACCACATTGATTTATATCCCGAACCAATTGAATACAAAGGTGTACATTAATGTCAAAGAATGAGGGCGGGAAGTATACTTCCATCCGGCATACACTATAACAAACAACACTTTTTTACCTCAGATCTAGAGGGCTTTTTACCTTGGGTTTTTTGCCAAAAGAACCGAGGTAAATGTGGCTGGAGTAAAAGGTATATTTTTACCTCAGTTTTAAGGAAATGAATCGAGGTAAATAGTCAGCAGCCAACAGAGGTATCGAAGAGTATGCGATGTCTGTCTATACGTGCTAGAAACCGACATGCTAGAACATTTGCAAGATCGGTGCAGGAGATGTTGCAAATGAGAGGTAATGAAGTCGTTCGTACCTGTAATTGATGTCGCTTATTCCTAAAATCAGCGTCGCATATTGTAACTTTTGACTGTGGTTTCAACCTGCGGTAAATGTTAATTTTTACTGTGGTTTGTCTTCTAAAAAACCTCGGTAACTATGTTTGTGAAGATAAAAACCTTAACCACTATGCAACATTGGCATGAATGGATTCATGGCATTCGATTAGCATAGCGTTCTCCGATGTCGTTTTTACCATCGTTGCATTGATCGACCATTAGGCGTTGATGATGTGGCATAGTGGTGAACAAGACATTTTTTTAACCAACGTTGCTTTCCTATTAGTGATTAGGGTGCCCTGAGTGTGATGTATGAGGTGGTTGCGATCTTGATTACAATGACATCGGTCATTTCAAGATACCATCGTTAATGTGTAACGATCAAGCGACGTCGCTTGCATATTATAGGAATCACCAAATGGTAATTATGATTGCGCGACATCGGTAATTAAAATAAAACCAGCAATACAATATTCTTGAAAAGTGTTCCCGGCATCGAACGCCATTCAATTGACATGTAGGCACAACTAGCATAATATATACACATAATAAATATAAATACTACACCTTCAATACACACTAAAGGTTATCGAAATTCTCACAAAATGAACTATACCATTGATACTCTATAGCTAGATGAAGAAATATATCAAGGTATCAAAAAACCTTGGAAAGTATCAATGGGCATTTTCGAGAACTATGCTTGCACCAAGAACTCAACCCAATACGAGTTCCTCATATAGTTAATGGGTTAAGTAAATCCTTCAAATGTTTTACCATCATAAATAGCTCCCAAATTTTACATATATCCCTAACTACCTGATGGTATAGGGTAATTTCTCCTTGGAAAAAGACTAGAACATGTAGTAAACAACAAATGAAAATAGAGGTTGGCTATAGTCATGTCATTGTTTGGTTGGGAAAAAATGTGAGAATAACACATACCTTTTGTAGATCATATTTATTGTCATTGATATTCGCTAAGAAATCCTTCATATATCTCATGCAATAGTAACCGCTTTGGTATGGGGCCGATTGTTTTTTATGCTAACCGTACCCCCAATTTGTTCATGAACCCGTAGTTATTCACATATTGCAATAATTAATGTAAATTGATATTATCTTGTAAATTATAACTGTTAGGGACATCCAATGGAATGACTTGCGCATGTTAACTAATGGATCTGCCATCACCTTTGCATTTACAAATGAAATTGTCTCTGGGGGTGTTTCATGTAATGGATCAAACTAGAACATCATGCTGGATGGAATAACAAAGATGTCGAGCATCCAACGTTTGCTAATAATGTGAAATTGGCATTAATTCATTATAAACCCATAAAATATTGTACAATAAAGACATTTGTAAGTCAGTTAGTACAGTTGCATCACCTCTGGTAATATGGTGTGATATACATTGAATTCTCCTTTTTCATCAACCGGGAGCTCAACTAGGCTAAACTCTCTTCCATCGCCACATGTTTATATTGGATCATCAATTGTCAAAGAACCCCTATCCACCCTTTCATTTTGGAAATAGATTGTACATGCAAAAGCCTATATACATAGTTAGTCTAGATATTGATGGGCAACGCAATAATTACAACAATGAATAACGTTCGATTGATGGATTCATACTTACATGCAATGTAGTTGTATCACGGGAGGTGGGACATTATTGAATTGAACAAGGTCACGAAATCCTTCTTCCGGATGATTGCATTTACCTTGTACCCGAAGATTTCAACCTTTTCCATTGTAAATTTGTACGAAGATGAAAGAGTGTGGGTTGTTAAGATTCTATCGATGTTCTTTAGAGAGCCATCCTTTTGAGGGATTGAATGATGGTGGCTTCACTATTGGGACACAAGATTTTGAAGCCTTCGAATCTCCTAATGCATTTGGCAATTTGGTCAGGCTACTAATCCTTCCCTGGATCTACACAAAATCAATTCGAAAAGTTATGTACATAATTGTTCTCTCAACCCATGTCTCAACCCTATTTTTTATTTTACCTTGTTGGCATGTATGTTTTCCACAATAGAGATCAAACGTAGGAGCCACTCAACCAATATTCCCACTGCCTCGTCCACTATTCTTGCCTCGGCATCTGGAACGGGAAGAACTATACCATCTACGAGGATATTATTGATAGTAACCACCATGTTTTCCTTCGCGACTAGCTTATGATTATGCAATCTTATAGATGTGTACACTTTGCCTTCCGCAACGACATGACTCTCACCATCAGCACGTTCGGCAAGAAGAATGCCCAAGGAATTATCCTTCATAAGAAGAGTCCCTAATTTAATACAGAGTATAAAATAATTTGAATATGAAAAGTATAATATATTTACTTATACCTTCAAGTTGTGATAGGTGGCCTCTACCAACTCCGTTCTCAGTCGGTCAAACACAAGAGGCGTTGTTAAAGTCGGAGACGTTTGTTCAGGCCTACTATCGCCCACTGGGTGCTCACGTGGTGAGTTTGTCGGAGTAGAAGTGTGGAGGGTAGTTGAGGTTGTTGGTTTAGAACATTCTAGGATTCTCTCAAAGTCAAGTGGCATTTTCCTCGAATTTGATTCTTGAGATACATAAGCCACTAGTTGGGCAACATTAGATTTCAAAGCATCAATCTCTCTTTGTTGACTACTTGACGGAATATCAACCTTCGTTCGTTGAGGTTTGAAAAATATGTCCCTATGGGTAATGAGAATTCTGACACCCTAAACCTAGCCCAGATGTTTTTCTCGTTTAGCACTACATCAAGTATGTCTTCCTTTCCAACCCCAATGAACTCGTCGGACTTTTGCTTTTTTTTAAATCCTCCGATAAATTACCAATAATGGATCAAGATATTTGGCCACATTTTATCTTCAAAGATTGGCCATATATTAAATACACTAAATAGTTGGCAAACTTACAATTTTTTGGGCTACCACCTCCACATCTTTGGTGTAGAACTTACCCTCTTGCTTCCCGCGCCTTTTGTATTATTTCAACCATTTTTAAAATTGAGGAACCTCTTCTGGTGTGGGATATTCCGTAGAAATACTTTCTTCTTCATCCGTCATCCCAAGCTCAACTTTTTCAAACACTCGAGCCTCGAACATTTCTTTCATGTTAATTCTTGTCACTATTGCGTACCCTCATCGATTCATAGTGTGTCGCATGTTGTTTCCTTTTGCAACCTTGACATATTTTGCTCTCAGAACCTGTGATAAAATCAAATAAGGAGGTTTAGTTATAAAAATGAAGAAGGTAAATAATGAGGGGCAATAGTAACTACATATCCATGTATGCAAGCGACGTCATTCACTAGTTGCCAGAGAAAATACATCAGTAGAATGGACATCATGCGACGTTGCCTATACTGTTGAACAGTTGTAGAGTCTAAACTTAGTTCATGAACGATGTTGCACACTACTCGATAGAAATGATCCATAACCCGAGTAGTACCATGCGACATCACTTATTCCAGTTTTTGTTACTCTAGTTTTTGAGAATAAGGCCTGTTACAATTATTAAGCAATGAAGATTACAAACCACATTCACAAATGACTGCTATCTTGATAATATTCTCATGCATTTGCTATTCTATCCATAAAAAAATGTCTTTACATGCAAATATAATTATGTATCCACTATGTATATTCTTCATAGCATGTAAATGCTGATTTCTTATCGATTCTTTGTCCGCAAGCTTCCTTGCAATGAAACCCTTCCAGCTCGATTCACTAATGAACAGATGCTTAAGTCTCTGGTTACAATTTATCTTCTTCCCAACAACGTAATCCCTAGCCAATTTGTCTTTGATATCTCTCCATCTCTCTCCAAATCGATCGCCTTATTGTTCTACACTTCAACTTAGCTATGTCTTCGCACTCAATATCGAAGGCAAACTCAAGGGCTTTTCACAGATTTTCCTTGTAAGCATCATCGACCCGATTCCATGACTCATACAAGAATATATCTACCTTAGTTCTTGCAATCAATCCTAAGTAACTAGACCAACAATTTCTTTCTTTGCCTATTGCATTTCCTATGTGGTCAAATTTCATTGGAGATTTGATACATGTGTCCACCATGTCTATTAATTTCTTGCAAATTTCCCTACCCCAACCTTCCTTATGTCTCTTCGATGCATTAACATCTCTCCCTCCTTATGGCCATTTCCTCTTACAATGGATTTCCACTCCACGACCAAAAAAATGAAGTCAATTAATCAAACAACACTATGTCATCCTCAACACTAAGTTACATAATCACACAAAATAAACAACACAAATATGCTCATAATTTAAGAATCCGGCACATCAAAACTATATCATCCATTAGGTGACAAACTACATAAATCTCTTCTCGAGATGATCTTTATTTGAACAAAACTAATGAGGAAAATAATAGTGCCAAGGTAATTTATATATCAAAAAACCGCTGTTAAAATTTTAACAAGTTTTACACACAATACACATTAAAAAATATATGAAATCTTCAAAGAATCCACACAACCCTACTTGTATTGGCCACATAACAAAATAGATGAAAACCAAGATACATAAAACAACAAACCCTCATTCAACAATCATTCCCAAGGAATTTAACAATGACAATATTATCATGCTTATGTTTTTTGGAAGATGGAACCTTAGCACAATTTTGTTTCATGGATTCCCCCTCTATGGTGACAACATCATTTCCCCTTTGCTTCTCCATTAAGCCTCTATGTGGGAGATGGAGTTCAAGGTTTTTGGTGTTTGGAAGATCAGACAAGGAAGGTAATGGAGATGAAAAGTTTTGGTCTTTCAAGGTCGAGGGCACCATATATGGGAATGAATGTTTTTTCAAAGTTTTTTTTTGCCTTTTCCCGGAAGTATGGTGCAACAATGCATTCTCCCGCCAGGCTTGCGACATCGCAAGGTTCATGCAAAGGGTAGTTCTAGGTCTTCAAGTGGGTCAAAGTAGGCCCAATAGGCCCAGTTGCTAAGAATGTGAGATATAGCTTAATGGTCGATCAAATATCTGTCTACACAAAATGTAAGACGACGTCGCAAGCTTAATTGGATGGGCATTCATGTAATGGGCCCGCGAATGGGTAAAATAGCCCATTGCATGATGTTTGACGAAGTTGCTATATTTTCATCATCTGATCGGTTGATGCGATGTCATGAGTGACATCGCCAATGAGGGTATCCATAGGTTTTCCATTATCAGTTATATATAGGGAAATTACATGTTCTTCATCGACATTTTTATTTGATGTTATTCGAGGTGTTTATATATATATATATATATGTTTGACTTCATAAATTGGGTTTCATGAATTTTATCCTGACAAGTATTGTCAACTCCTTCACTAAAATTACAGGATATATGTATGTCGATGGTCGGTTATATCCAATTCTCAGTTACGACATCAATCCTATTACACTAATAATGGGATGAACATTACTATTTCAATATTATCGGTTGTCTTAGTGCATGCAATGTCATATGTTATTCGAAACATGTATATATCCCCAAAAATTCAAGGGGGTCTCTCTAAGGTTAAATCATAGATCAATGATTCTTATTACACAAGTAATGATTTGAATAGTAGTAGTTCAATTGTCAAGAATGTCGAAGGTCATGTGCTGGCAACTTTACTCGAAACTTTGTAAGATACTAGTTAACTGCAATGAATTAGGGTTCTCCCATTATCCCCATGAACAGTCAATCCTTTGACACAAGTAATGTTTTGGATTGTGCTGGTTCAATTTTCAAGATTGTCGAGGACCTAGGAAAAGTAATGTTTTTGGTAAACATTTGATACCAGTTACAACAATTCAAAAGGGCCCTCCCCTTTTCCCCATGAATAGTCAACCCCACTACACAAGTAATCTTTCGAACCATGATTATTCAATGCTCAGGACTGTCGAGGGCCATGTATAAGAATCATTACTTGAAATTGTTTCATATTAGTCATTCCCAATTATGTGGGGTCCTCCCCTTATCCATGGGAGCAATCAATCTTCCACACTGATTGCTATGTTTTGAATTGTTCTTCTTCAACTATCAGTTCCTAGCATAGACAATGCTACCCGAAAATATATGATATCAATTATAGCAAAGAAGAAAGGTTCTTCCGTTATCCCTATGAATAGTCATTCCTACCTCACAAATAATCGTTCGAACAATAGTGTACAATGTAACTGGAAAAAATTGATATCAATTACAATAATTACGAAAGGTACTCAAGTTATCGCCAGGTAGAGTCAATTATTTTCCTTTTGATTTGACTTTCAATTTCATAAACATTTAACTGATATACACAAGTAACAGTTTCAGATTGACTTAAGCTACTGTTAACACTGTGGATATGTAGTTATAGACAATTACAATGTGGGCTGCAAATTAATGATTAACCGAACATGTTAATAGACAATCACATTCTACTCGGACCCCTAAAATAATAGCTCGCGTTTAATGAATTTGAGTAACTGTTCCTGTTTACCGTAATGATTTACATTTATTTGTCATTGAAAATGACAATTTGAATTATTAGAAATGAAATACCTTAGGCCTTGCTCGTGGGCAACTATGTTTACAAAGTTGGGCTGAAAAATAATTTATGACACATTACAAAGTGCGACGTCGCTAGATTATCGATTCCCAGTCGTTAAATCCAATTATGAACAGCGACCTCGTTAAATGGGGTTTTAACACACAGTTGAGAAGCCCAAATTGTGAAGATAAGTGGACTTGCTGTCCCATTTGGCCCAGTAGCCCTTCTTTACAATGTTGTTAGATTATCCGTTTCCTATCGTTAAATCTGATTATGAACAACAACCTCGTTAATTGGAATTTTAATCCACTACTGATCAAGCCCAAATCATTAAGATAAGTGGGCCTATTGTCCCATTTGGCCCAGTAACCCTTCTTTGCAGCGTCGATTACATAATTGGTTAATAGTGATTATAGGTGTAGTGTTTATAAGTGGTACTAAGCTTGTTGATCCTTCGTGCTTAATGCCATTAATGGGATACCTTTAGGTGTTGAACGACTAAAGGGTTCATTAGTTATATTAAGCTAGAGATGTCGAATTCACAATTGTAAACTACTACCAAAGAAGGGTGGGAGATTTATCTTCACGACAAGTAGTTAAAGTAGTAAATAGGTAGTGGATTCAAGGATATATAATAGTTTTGGAAGCGGATATCCTCTGCCCCAAGGCTTTGTCATTTGTAGTTTTTATCCTTTTAGTAGTTTGTTGCATGATTAGCATAGTTACTTGACTTTGCTAGTTTTGTTGTTTTTACTTTCATAACTTAGGAAATCAACCAA
>JAULKM010105342.1:0-24550 GCA_032355605.1 Rubia tinctorum | reverse complement strand
AAATACATACAACCCATAACTAATCTACAAAAACTATGAAAAGAAAGAAGAAAAGAAAATGGAGTTCTAGGGTTTTGGAGAGCAATTTTCGGCCAAGAAAAAGGTTAGAATGAAGAAAAGATGGAGAAGATATTTATAGTAAAGGTTGGTGAGAAGAAATGGTCATTTGGGTTCAGGGGGCGCGGGCGCGGGCGCGCGATGGCCGCGCACAGGCCGCGTGGTGACACGGCAGCTCGGGCGGAATGACACGGGCGCTCGGGCGCGCTGGCGCAGAGACACGGGCGAACGCTGGATTTTGCGCGGAGAGCTCAAACGCTGGATGCGCGTAGGCGAGAAGGTGCTGCACGTTTTGGCGGAAGTCACGGACCGGGGGGCTGAGCTAACGAAAGCGCGCGCGGGCAAGGAGCGCCCGCGCGGAGGCCGCGTGCTGGGGTGCGTGGTTGAGCTGCGCTACACGGGCTGGGGCACGCGGTTGACACGGGCGCTCGGTCTCTGGGGCACACGGGACTGAAGCGCCTGCGCGGTGGCACGGTGCGTTGGGCATTGGCGCGCGAGGCAGGGAGACCGGGCGCGCGGTATGAGGGGCTGGCCGCGCTTTCTCGGTCCGTGCACTTTTTTTCTTCGTTGTTTTGGGTGAGCGGACGGGCGGTTAAGCGCCCGGGCTGCGCGCCAGGCTTTCTTCACCCGGTCGGTTGGCCGGCCGGCCAATCTTCGGTTGGTTGCCACGGGTGAGCCGTTGATCCGATTCGGGAGTTCTTGTAGTATATTTCATAGTGCTCGAGAAGAAGAATCCAATGGTCCCACCCTAAGATGTTGGTTCTTCTTGGAGTTTTCCCAGAACTTGGTTCACACTTCTGAATCACAATTCTTCCGCTTCTTTGTCTTCTACCACGTTTTGACTCGTTGCCTTCAAACTTCTACTATCCTTGCGAATGACCATCAATACAATACGCCAAAGTGCTTACGAGCAATCTACAAATTAATCTTACAAACAGGAATCTATATGCTCGTAAGGACCAAAAATCCATTAGACTCAACTAGGTTGCAAAATGAAGGATTTAGATACAAAAACCAAAAACGGTCATCTAAACCCCTTATGATATAAAACTACCTAAATCTAGAAATCTTGCCACAAAAACATAACAAAAGAGATGTTAAATGGTTTGGAAAACACATGCATTTGACGTCTCATCACAAACCTTAGTTCCGGCAGCGGCATCAACGGAAGCGGCGAGTTCAACAATCTGCAGGGAATATCTTTAATATTGGTTTTTTTAAAATCTAAATTAGGAAGAATATATGTCTCTCTGATTAATTGTGAATGCAAGTGATAAAGTTCATTGATTACATTCACTGCATGACTTCAACAATAATTTGAATCCTTATAATATATTAGCTTTGGATGCTTCCTTAAATCCCTTAACTAATTCTTACTCCCAGTCTTCTTCAGTAATTTCCATTTTTCCATGGATTACGGTTGATACGAAGGCGTAGTTACGAGTCTGGGCAGCTACAGTAATGGAGGAATTGGTGACGTACTGAGCCCACTCCTATTCCAAAACAAAACGTATAAAATTATTGATGATCCAACGATGAACTCCATCATTTTATGGAGTCCAAACAATGGCTGCAACTTTATAATATAGGATAGCCACTATTTTTTTAAGGATCTTCTTCCCATGCATTTCAGGCACAACGATTTTTCTCAAATTCTATGAGAAATTAAATCCTATGTAAGAACCTATATATAAACCGTGTGTGTGTGTTTTCTATGTTTATTTTCGTAAACCTCTGAACTAACTTGAGATTAAAATATTTTTGGGTATTATGTTATGAATAAATTTCACTAATGGATTTATGACCTAATGTTAGAGTTGAAGGCCTAGTTCATCGGATCCTAATAAAAGGGGTAAGGAATGGCTCTTAAAATATATAATTCGAATCAAACATGAAAATTAATAAACTTAATATAAAACGGTTGGAGGATTAGTATTTTTTTGCCCCAGGAAATATTGTGCATTGAGCGAATGGGCATAAAATAGACTCTGAGTATGCATTGAGAATTTGATTCATTTTGGAATTTCAGGTAGTTTCACTCCTTGAGAATTTTGAAATGTGAAAATTTGACAAATAAAATAACAAAAATATTAAATTAATCGAATCACTTAATATAAAAATAATTTAATGTATACGAATTTTGGATCCCTAGAAATATTGTACACACAACGGTTCCTTAATATTTCCCTCCACAAAAGTACTACAAAATCAGCATGAAATATTCGACTCAATAACAAATAGTACATTCACTTATTGATAATTGTTGAAATGTGAAAATCGATAAAACACGAACTATCACTGAATCAAGTGAGTTAATTCACCCATCCCAAAATTTTGGTTCATACTCTTAGAGAGCCTGATGAAATGTGTTGAAAGAGGAGCATTTAATCTTCATCGACGAGGAGGAAGCTTTTGCAAATCTTAGTTCCGGCAGCAACATCAACGGAAGCAGTGAGTTATACAATTTGCAGGGAAGATCTTTAATATTGGACATTCATTAATCTAAATTAGGAAGCATATATGTCTCTCAGATTAATTGTGGATGCAAGTGATAAAGCTCATTGATTATATTCACTGCATGACTTCAGCAGTAATTTGTATCCTTATAATATATTAGCTTTGGATTCTTCCTTAAATCCCCTAACTAATTATCACCCCCGGTTTGCTTCAGTAATTTCCATTTATCCATGGATATAGGTAGATACGAAGCTGTAGTTACAAGTTTGGGAAGTGGCAGCAACAGAGGAATCAGGGACGTACTGAGCCTACTCCCGTTCCTAAACAAAATGAATGAAATTGCAGACAATCAATCAATGAACTCCATTATATCATGGAGCCCATGCAATGGCTGCAACTTTATAATTTAGGATCACCACTATTTCTTTGAGGATCTTCTTCCTAAGCATTTGAGGCACAACAATTTTTCTCATTTTCTATGAGAAAAAACCTCCTATGTAAGAACCTATATAAACAAATAGTGTGCATTTTTTCTATGTTTATTTTTGTAAACCTCTAAACTATTCTGAGATTAAAGTATTTAATGTTTTAGTATCCGGCAGAAAAGTGGGTTTTATTTATCTATACACTTATACAATTTTTATTGTTGTAATTTGATATACTATAGGTGTTTAAGAAGATTGATCCAAATGCATGGGTGTTGGGCAGTAAATTCTTTTAAAAGGGGAAAAAGCATTTGCTAAGGCACATCAAGAACAAGAACATGACGTACATTAATATTGGACATTCAATAACGTACTATATTGTAATCTATTGAAACTGTGGACATATTTGTAATCAATCATCTATTTTTGGGTATTATGTCATGAATAACTTTTACTAATGGCATTATGATCTAATGTCAGAGGAGAAAATCTAGTTCATCGGATCCTAATAAGAAAGGTAAGGAGTGACTCTTAAAATATAAATTTTGAATCTAACTTTAAAATTAAAAAACTTAATATAAAACAGTTGGATGATTTGTAATTTTTTGCCCCTTGAAATATTGTGTATTGAGTAGACATGCATAAAATAGGCTTGGAGAATACCCTGAGAATTTTATTCATTTTGGAATTTCTAGTAGTTTCACTCCCTCAGAATTTTGAATATGAAAATTTGACTAATATAAGAACAAAAATATTAAATTAATCGTATCACTTAATACAAAATAGGTTAATTTTTACAAATTTCGGATCCCTAGAAATATTGTGCATACAACGAACGGTCCCTAAATATTTCCCTTCCACAAAACTACAACAATATCTGCATGAAATATTTGACTCACCAACTTATAGTACATTCACTTATTGAGAATTGTTGAAATGTAAAAATTTATAAAACAGGAACTATCACTAAATCAAGTGAGTCAATTTACCCATCCCAAAATTCCGGTTCATACTCTTAGAGAGTCGGATGAAATGTGGTAAAAGACAAGCCTTGGATGTTGATCGACAAGGAGGAAGTTTTTGCAAATCTTAGTTCCGGCAATGGCATCAACGCAAGTTGTGAGTTCTACAATCTGCAAGGAAAATATTTAATATAGGTATTTTTAATCTAAATTAGGAAGCATATGTGTCTCTCAGATTAATTGTGGATGCAAGTGATAAAGTTCACTGATTACATTCACTGCATGACATCAGCAATAATTTGATTCCTTATAATATATTAGCTTTGGATGCTTCCTTAAATCCCTTAACTAATTCTCACCCCCAGTCTGCTTCAGAAATTTCCATTTATCCATGGATGACGGTGGATACAAAGCCATAGTTACGTGTCTTGGCAACGGAGGCAACGGAGGAATCAGTGACGTACTGAGCCCACTCCCATTCCTAAACAAAATGTATGGAATTGTAGATGATCCCATTAGGAACTCCATCATTTCTTTGAGGATCTGCTTCCCATGGATTTTAGGCAGAACGATATTTCTCCTTTTCTATGAAAAATTAATTCCTATGTACAAACCTATATATGAACAGTGTGTACATGTTTTCTATGTTTATTTTCGTAAACCTCTAAACAAACTCGAGATTAAAGCATTTAAAGTTTTAGTATCCTGGAGAAAAGAGGATTTTGTTTATTTATACACTTGTACGACTTCTAATGTTGTAATTTTATATACTATAGGTGTTTAAGATTATTGATCCAAAGCATGGGTGTTGGGCAAAAAGTCCTTCCAAAAGGGGATGAAGCATTTGCTGGGACAGATCAAGAACAAGAACAAGAACATGACGTACATTAATATTGGACATTCAATAACGTACTATAATGTAATCTATTTAGATTGTGGATATATTTGTAATCAATCATCTATTTTTAAGTATTATGTCATGAATAACTTTTACTATTGGCTTTATGATCTAATGTCAGAGGATAAGGCCTAGTTCATAGGATCCTAATATGAGAGGTAAGGAGTGGCTCTTAAAATATAAAAATTTGAATCTCTTAAAAATTAAATAAACTTAATATAAAACAGTTGGATGATTTGTAATTTTTCTCCCCTGGAAATATTGTGCATTGATCGGACGTGCATAAAATAGGCTCGGAAAATGCACTAAGAAGTCAATTCATTTTGAATTTCCAGTAGTTTCACTCCTTGAGAATTTTAAAATGTGAAAATTTGACAAATAAAGAACAAAAATATTAAATTAATCGTATTAATTAATATAAAAATAGGTTTTATGTTTATGAATTTTGGATCCCTAGAAACAATGTGCGTACAACGGTCCTAAATATTTCCCTCCCACAAAACTGCAATGATATCTACACAAAATATTCGAATCAATAACTCATAGTACATTTACTTATTGAGAATTGTTTAAATATGAAAATTGAAAAATAAAACAGAAACTATCACTGAATCAAGTGAGTCAATTTACCCATCCCAAAATTCCGGTTCATAATCTTATAGAGCCGGATGAAATGTGGTGAAAGACGAGCCTTTGATGTTCATCGACAAGGAGGAAGCTTTTGTAAATCTTAGTTCCGACAGTGGCATCAACGAAAGCGGCGAGTTTTACAATATGCAAGGAAGATGTTCAATATTTGTATGTTTTAATCTAAATTAGAAAGCATATATGTCTCTCACATTAATTGTGGATGCAAGTGATAAAGTTCACAGATTACATTCACTGCTTGACTTCAGCAATAATTTGAATCCTTATAATATATTAGCTTTGGATGCTTCCTTAAATCCCTTAAATAATTCTCACCCACAGTATGCTTTAGTAATTTCCATTTATCCATGGATAACGGTGGATACAAAGTCGTAGTTACGTGTCTGGGCAGCAGCAGCAATGGAGGAATCAGTGACCTATTGAGCTCACTCCCGTTCCTAAATAAAATGTACGAAATTGTTGATCATTCCGCGATGAACTCCATCATATCATGGAGCCTAAGAAATGGCTGCAACTTTATAATATAGAATAGCCACAATTTCTTTGAGGATCTGTTTCCCATGCATTTCAAGCAGAACAATTTTTCTCGTATTTATGACAAATGAACTCCTGTGTAAGAACCTATATATAGATAATGTGTGTACATATTTTCTATGTTTATTTTAGTAAAATTCTAAACTAACTCGAGATTAAAGTATTTAAAGTTTTAGTATCCTAAAGAAAAGAGGGTTTTATTTATTTATACACGTGTACAACTTTTGGTGTTGTAATTTTTATACTATAGGTGCTTAAGAAGATTGATCCAAATGCATGGGTGTTGGGCAGTAAGGTCTTCCAAAAGGGGAAGAAGCGTTTTCTGGGGCACATCAAGAACAAGAACTTGACGTACATTAATATTGGACATTCAATAACTTAGTATAATGTAATCTATTTAGACTATGGACATATTTGTAATCAATCATCATTTTTTAGTATTATGTCATGTGTAACTTTTACTAATGGCTTTATGATCTAATATCATAGGAGAAGGTCTAGTTCATAGGATCCTAATAAGAGAGGTAAGGAGTGTCTCTTAAAATATAAAAATTTGAATCTAACTGAAAAGTTAAATTAAATTAATATAAAACAGTTGGATGATTTGTAATATTTCTCCCCTAGAAATATTGTGCATTGATCGGACGTGCATGACATAGGCTCGGAGAATGCACTGAGAAGTCGATTCATTTTGAATTTCCAGTAGTTTCACTCCTTGAGAATTTTAAAATGTGAAAATTTGACAAACAAAGAACAAAAATATTAAATTAATCATATCACTTAGTATAAAAATAGGTTAATGTTTACGAATTTCGGATCCCTAGAAACATTGTGCGTACAACGGTCCAAAATATTTCCCTCCCACAAAACTGCAACGATATCTGAACAAAATATTTGACTCAATAACTTATAGTACATTCACTTATTGAGAATTGTTGAAATGTGAAAATTGTAAAAATAGGAACAATCACTGAATCAAGTGTGTCAATTTACCATCCAAAAATTCTGGTTCATACTCTTCGGGAGCCGGATGATATATGGTGAAAGACGAGCCTTTGATGTTCATCGACGAGGAGGAAGCTTTTGCAAATCTTAGTTCCGGCAGCGGCATCAACGGAAGCGGCGAGTTCTACAATATGCAAGGAAGATGTTCAATATTGGTATTTTTTTAATCTAAATTAGGAAGCATATATGTCTCCCAAATTAAGTGTGGATGCAAGTGATAAAGTTTAAAGATTACATTCAATGGATGACTTCAGCAATAATTTGAATCCTTCTAATATATTAGCTTTGGATGCTTCCTTAAATCCTTTAACTAATTCTCACCCCCAATCTGCTTCAGTAATTTCCATTTATCCATGGATAACGTTGGATACGAAACCGTAGTACGTATCTTGGCAGTGGCAGCAACAGAGGAATCAGGGACGTACTGAGCCCAGTCTTGTTCCTAAACAAAATGTACGAAATTGTAGATGATCCCATGATGAACTCTATCATTTCATGGAGCACAAGCAATGGATACAACTTTATATTATAAATTAGCCACAATTTATTTGAAGATCTGCATCTCATGCATTTCAGGAAGAATGATTTTTCTCGTTTTCTATGAGAAATTAACTCATATATAAGAACCGATATATAAACAGTGTGTGTGCATGTTTTATATGTTTATTTTCGTAAACCTCTGAACTAACTCTAGATTAAAGTATTTAAAGATTTAGTATCCTGAAGAAAAGAGGGTTTTATTTATTTATACACTTGTACAACTTTTGGTGTTGTAATTTTTATACTATAGGTGTTTAAGAAAATTGATCCAAATGCATGGGTGTTGGGCAGTAAGGTCTTCCAAAAGGGGAAGAAGCATTTTATGGGGCACATCAAGAACAAGAACATAACATACATTAATATTGGACATTCAATAACGTAGTATAATGTAATCTATTTAGACTGTGGAAATATTTGTAATCAATCATCTATTTTTGGGTATTATGTCATGAATAACTTTTTCTAATGGCTTTATGATCTAATGTCAGAGAAGAAGGCCTAGTTCATCGGTTCCTAATAAGAGAGGTAAGGAGTGGCTCTTAAAATATAAAATTTGAATATAACATAAAATTTTAATTAAACTTAATATAAAACAGTTGGATGATTTGTAATTATCCTCCCTTGGAAATATCGTGCATTGAGCGGACGGGCATAAAATAGGCTCAGAGAATGCACTGAGAATTCGATTCATATTTGTAATTTTTAGTTGTTTCACTTCATGAGAATTTTGAAATGTGAAAATTTGACAAATAAAAGAACAAAAATATTGAATTAATCATAACACTTAATATAAAAATAAGTTAATGCTTGTGAATTTCGGATCCCTAGAAATATGGTGCGTACAACGGCCCTAAATATTTCCCTCCCACAAAACATGATCTATCACTCAATCAAGTGAGTCAATTTACCCATCCCAAAATTCTGGTTCATACTCTTAGAGAGTCGGATGAAATTTGGTGAAAGACAAGTCTTTGATGTTCATCGCCGAGGACAAAACTTTTGCAAATCTTAGTTTTGGAAGCCGCATCAACCGAAGCGGCGAGTTCTACAATCTACAGGGAAAATCTTTAATATTTGTATTTTTTTAAATCTAAAGTAGGAAGCATATATGTCTCTCTGATTAATTATGGATGCAAGTGATAAAGTTCACTGATTACATTCACTGCATGACTTAAGCAATAATTTGAATCCTTATAATATATTATATTTGATGCTTGTTAAATCCCTTAATTATTTTCTCACCCCCAGTCTGCTTCAGTAATTTCCATTTATCCATGGATAACAGTGGATACAAAATAGTAGTTACATGTCTTGGCAGCGGCAGCAATGGAGGAAAAAAGGGTTTACTTATTTTTACACTTGTACAACTTTTGGTGTTGTAATTGATATACTATAGGTGTTTAAGAAGATTGATCTGAATGGATGGGTGTTGGGCAGTAAGTTCTTCCAAAAGAGGAAGAAGCATTTATTGGGCATATCAAGAACAAGAACTTGACGTACATTAATATTGTACATTCAATAACGTACTATAATGTAATCTATTTAGACTGTGGACATATTTGTAATCAATTATCTAGTTTTGGGTATTGTGCCATGAATAACTTTTACTAATGGCTTTATGATCTAATGTCAGAGGACAAGGTCTAGTTCATCAGATCCTAATAAGAGAGGTAAGGAGTGGCTATTAAAATATTAAATTTTAATATAACTTAAAAATTAAATAAACATAATGTAAAACAGTTGGATGATTTGAAATTTATCTCCCCAGGAAATATTGTGCATTGAGCGGACGGGTATAAAATAGGCTCAGAAAATGCACTGAAAATTCGATTCAATTTTGGAATTTTCAGTAGTTTCACTGATTGAGAATTTTGAAATGTGAAAATTTGATAAATAAAAGACCAAAAATATTAAATTAATTGTATCACTTAATATAAAAATAAGTTATTTTTATGAATTTCGGATCCCGCAAAATATTGTCCGTACAACGGTCCTAAATATTTCCGTCCCACAAAACTGCAACGATATCTGCATGAAATATTCTACTCAATAACTTATAGTACGTTCACTTATTGAGAATTGTTGAAACATGAAAATTGATAAAAACCAGAACTATCACTGAATCAAGTGAGTCAATTTACCCATCCCAAAATTCCGGTCCATACTCTAAGAGAGTCGGATGAAATGTGGTGAAAGACAAGCCTTTGATGTTCATCGACGAGGAGGAAGCTTTTGCAAATCTTAGTTCCGGCAACGGCATCAACGGAAGCTGTGAGTTCTATAATCTACAGGGAAAATCTTTAATATTGGTATTTTTTATACTAAATTATGAGGCATATATGTCTCTCAGATTAATTATGGATGCAAGTGATAAAGTTCACTGATTACATTCATTGCATGACTTCAGCAATAATTTGAATCCTTATAATATATTAGCTTTGGATGCTTCCTTAAATTCATTAACTAATTCTCACCCCCAGTCTGCTTCAGTAATTTCCATTTATCCGGGATAATGGTGAATACGACGTCGTAGTTACGAGTCTGGGCAGTGGCAGTAACGGAGAAATCAGTGACGAACTAAGCCCACTCTCATTCCAAAATAAATGTACAAAATTGTGGATGATCCCACAAGAACTCCATCATTTCATGGAGCCCAAGCAATGGCTGCAACTTTATAATATAGGATAGCCAGTATTTCTTTGAGGATTTTCATCCCATGGATTTCAAGCAGGACATTTTTTCACGTTTTCTATGAGAAATTAACTCCCATGTAGGAACCTATATATAAACAGTGTGTGTGCATGTTTTCTATGTTTATTTTCATAAACCTCTGAAGTAACTCGAGATTAAAGTATTTAAAGTTTTAGTATCCGGAAGAAAAGAGGTTTTACTTATTTTTACACTTGTACAACTTTTGGTGTTGTAATTGATATACTATAGGTGTTTAAGAAGATTGATCCAAATGCATGGTTGTTGGGCAGTAAGTTCTTCCAAAAGGGGAAGAAGTATTTTCTGGGGCACATCAAGAATAAGAACATGACGTACATTAATATTGGACATTCAATAACAGACTATAATGTAATCTATTTAGACTGTGGACATATTTGTAATTAGTCATCTATTTTTGGGTATTATGTCATGAATAGCTCTTACTAATGGCTTTATGATCTAATGTCAGAGGAGAAGGCCTAGTTCATCGGATTCTAACAAGAGAGGTAAGGAGTGGCTCTTAAAATATAAAATTTTGAATCTAACTTAAAAGTTAAATGAACTTAATATGAAACAGTTTGATGATTTGTAATATTTTTCCCCTGGAAATATTGTGCATTGATTGGACGTGCATAAAATAGGCTTGGAGAATGAACTTAGAATTCGATTCATTTTTGGAATTTCCACTAGTTTCACTTCTTGAGAATTTTGGAATGTGAAAATTTGACAAATAAAAGAACCAAAATATTAAAGTAATCGTATCTCTTAATATAAAAATAATTTATTGTTTATGAATTTTGGATCCCTAGAAACATTGTGCGTACAACGGTCCTAAATATTTCCCTCCCACAAAACTGCAACGATATCTGCACAAAGTATTCGACTCAATAATTTGTAGTACATTTACTTATTGAGAATTGTTGAAATGTGAAAATTTAAAAAACGGAAACTATCACTGAATCAAGTGAGTAAATTTAGCCATCCCAAAATTCCGGTTCATACTCTTAGTAAACCGATTGAAATGTGGTGAAATACGAGTCTTTGATGTTCATCGATGAGGAGGAAGCTTTTGCAAATCTTAGTTCCGGTAGCGGCATCAATGGAAGCGGAGAGTTCTACAATGTGCAAGGAAGATCTTTAATATTGGTATTTTTTAAGCTAAATTAGTAAGCACATATGTCTCTCATATTAATTGTGGATGCAAGTGATAAAGTTCACAGATTACATTCAGTGCATAACTTCAGCAATAATTTGAATCCTATTAATATATTAGCTTTGGATGCTTCCTTAAATCCCTTAACTAATTCTCACCCCCAGTCTGCTTCAGTAATTTCCATTTATCCATGGATAAGGCCATGTTCAGTGGTAGAGACCGCTAGCGGTCTCTTACCAATTAAATATGTTATTTTTTTCAATCTCTCTCTTCCACCTAACACTAAGAGACCACTTAAGAGACCACCCATTTTTGCCTGCACAGTGGTAAGAGACTACTCTGCACTATTCATAGAGCCCACTTGATTTTCTCTATCCTACTCATTAATTTTACCATTAGTATTTAATCTAAATAAATTTATCCACCCATAATAAATTGAATATGAAATTTAATAATACATTATAATAAATAAAAACAATTTCATTTTGCAAAAAAAAAATTAAATGAAATATCTTAAAGGAAATGAAAAAGTACAAAATAAACGAAAAATAGAAGAAAACTAAAAATAAATGCAAAGGCTGTCGGCCATTAATTTGGCACAACCCCTTACACGGCCATTAATTTGACTGACAATATGGGCTCTTGTCCGGCCTCTTAGCAAGAGGCTCTTAAGTGGTGTCTTGTTAAGAGACCACTTTAGAGACCCCCACAGTGGAGATTTTCTGTCTTTAGAATAGTCTCTTAAAATTAAGAGACCACCACTGCACTTGCCCTAACGGTGGATACAAATCCGTAGTTACGTGTCTCAGCAGCGGCTGTAACGGAGGAATCAGTGATGTACAAAGACCACTCACATTCCTAAACAAAATGTACGAAATTGTAGATAATCATGCGATGAACTCTATCATTTCATGGAGCCCAAGCAATGACTGTAACTTTATAATATAGAAAAGCCACAATTTCTTAGAGGATCTGCTTCACATGCATTTTAGGCAGAATGATTTTTCTTGTTTTCTATGAGAAATTAACTCCTATGTAAGAACCTATATATAAACAATGTGTGCATGTTTTCTACATTTATTTTCCTAAACCTCTTAACTAAATCGAGATTAAAGTATTTAAAGTTTTAGTATCTTGAAGAAAAGAGGGGTTTATTTATTTATACACTTATACAACTTTTGGTGTTGTAATTTGATATACTATAGGTGTTTAGGAAGATTGATCCAAATGCATGGATGTTGGGCAGTAAGTTCTTCCAAAAGGGGAAGAAGCATTTGCTGGGGCACATCAAGAACAAGAATATGACGTACATTTATATTGGCCATTCAATAACGTAATATAATGTAATCTATTTAGACTGTGGACATATTTGTAATCAATCATCTATTTTTGGGTATTATGTCATGAATAAGTTTTACTAATGGCTTTATGATCTAATGTCAGAGGAGAAGGCCTAGTTCATCAATTCTTAATAAGAGAGGTAGGGAGTGACTCTTAAAATATAAAATTTGAATATAACGTAAAAATTAAATAAACTTAATGTAAAGATGTTGGATGATTTGTAATTTTATCCCCCGGAATATTGGGCATTGAGCGGATGGGCAAAAAATAGGCTCGGAGAATGCACGGAGAATTCGATTCATTTTGGAATTTCCAGTAGTTTCACTCCTTGAGAATTTTGAAATGTGAAAATTTGACAAATAAAATAACAAATATATTAAATTAATCGTATCACTTAATATAAAATAAGTTAATGTTTACAAATTTTGGATCCCCAAATATATTGTGCATACAATTGTCCTAAATATTTCCCTCTCACAAAACTGCAACGATATCTGCACAAAATATTCAATTCAATAACTTATAGTACGTTCACTTTTAATGAGAATTGTTGAAATGTGAAAATTGATAAAAACATGAACTATCACTAAATCAAGTGAGTTAATTTACCCATCCCAAAATTCCGGTCCATACTCTGAGAGAGTCGGATGAAATGTGGTGAAAGACAAGCCTTTGATGTTCATCCACGAGGAGGAAGCTTTTAAAATCTTAGTTCCGGTAACGAAATCAATGGTAGCTGCGAGTTCTACAATCTACATGGAAAATCATTAATATTGGTAATTTTTTAATCTAAATTAGGAAGCATATATGTCTCTCAGATTAATTGGGGATGCAACTGATAAAGTTCACGGATTACATTCACTGCCTGACTTCAGCAATAATTTGAAACCTTTTAATATATTATCTTTGGATGCTTCCTTAAATCCCTTAACTAATTCTCACCCCCAGTCTGCTTAAGTAATTTCCATTTATCCAGTGATAATGGTGGATACGATGCCGTAGTTACGTGTCTTGGAAGCGGCAGCAATGGAGGAATCAGTGACGTACTAAGCCCAATCTCGTTCCTTCAAAAAATGTACGAAATTGTTGATGATCCCACGATGAACATTATCATTTCATGGAGCCCAAGCAATGGCTGCAACTTTATAATTTAGGATAGGCACTTTTTCTTTGAGATTTCTCATCCCATGCATTTCAGGCAGAACAATTTTCTTGTTTTCTATGAAAAATTAACTCCTATGTAAGAACCTATATATAAATAGTGTGTGTACATGTTTTCTATGTTTATTTTTGTAAACCTATGAACTAATTCGAGATGAAAGTATTTATAGTTTTAGTATCCCGTAGAAAGAGGTTTTTATTTATTTATACACTTGTACAACTTTTGGTGTTGTAATTTGATATACTATAGGTGTTTAAGAAGATTGATCCAAATGCATGGGTGTTGGGAAGTAAGTTCTTCCAAAAGGGGAAGAAGCATTTGTTGGGGCACATCGAGAACAAGTACATGACGTACATTAATATTGGACATTCAATAACGTACTATAATGTAATCTATTTAGACTATGGACATATTTGTAATCGATCATCTATTTTTGGGTATTATGTCATGAATAACTTTTAATAATGGCTTCTGGTCTAATGTCAGAGGAGAAGGCTTAGTTCATCGGATCTGAATAAGAGAGTTAAGGAGTGGTTTTTATAATATAAAACTTGAATATGACTTAAAAGTTAAATAAATTAATAAAAACAGTTGGGTGGTTTGGAAATATTGTGCATTGATCAGACGTACATAAAATAGGCTTGGAGAATGCACTGAGAATTCGATTCATTTTTGGAATTTCCAGTAGTTTCACTCCTTGTGAATTTTGAAATGTGAAAATTTGACAAATAAAAGAACAACATTATTAAATTAATCGTATCACTTAATATAAAAATAGGTTAATGTTTAAAAAATTGGATCCCCAGAAACATTGTGCATACAACGTTCCTAAATATTTCAATCCCAAAAAACTGCAACGATATCTGCACGAAATATTCGACTCAATAACTTATAGTACATTCAGTAATTGATAATTGTTGAAATGTGAAAATTGAAAAAATAGGAACTATGACTGAATCAAGTGAGTCAATTTACCCATCCCAAATTTCCAGTTCATACTCTTAGAGAGCCATGAAATTTGGTGAAAGACGAGACTTTGATGTTCATTGACGAGGAGAAAACTTTTGCAAATCCGAGTTCCTGCATTGGCCTCAACGGAAGCAGCAAGTTCTACAATATGCAAGAAAGATCTTTAATATATGCATTTTTTTATATAAATTAGGAAGCATATATGTCTCTCAAATTAATTTTGGATGCAAGTGATAAAGTGCACATATTACATTCATTGCATAACTTGAGCAATAATTTGAAACCTTATAATATATTAGCTTTCTATGCTTCCTTAAATCCCTTGACTAATTCTCACCCCCATTCTGCTTTAGTAATTTCCATTTATCCATTGATAACGGTGGATACACAGTCGTAGTTACGTGTTTTGGCAGCGGCAGCAACAGAAGAATCAGTGACGTACTGAGCTCATTCCCGTTCCTAAACAAAATGTAAGAAATTTAAGATGATCCCGCGATGAACTCCATAATTTCATGGAGCCCAAGCAATGGCTACAACTTTATAATATAGAATAGCCACAATTTCTTTGAGGATCTGTTTCCCATGCATTTCAGGCAGAACATTTTTTTCTCATTTTCCCTTAACTAATTCTCACTCTCAGTCTGCTTCAGTAATTTCCATTTTCCCATGGATAACGGTTAATACAAAGCCGTAGTTACGAGTCTGGGCAACGGCAGCAACAGAGGAATCAGTGACGTACTGAGCCCACTCCCGGTCATACACAAAATGTACGAAATTGTAGATAATCCCGAAATTAACTCCATTATTTCATGGGGCCCAAGCAATGACTGTAACTTTATAATATATGATAGCCACTATTTCTTTAAGGATTTTCTTCTCATGCATTTCATACAAAATGATTTTTCTCATTTTCTATGAGAAGTGAATTCCTTTGTAAGAATCTATATGTAAACAGTGTGTGCATGTTTTCTATGCTTATTTTCGTAAACCTCATAACTAACTCAAGATTAAAGTATTTAAAGTTTTAGTATCCTGCAGAAAAGAGAGTTTTATTTATTTATACACTTATACAACTTTTAATGTTGTATTTTTATCTACTATAGGTGTTTAAGAAGATTGATTCAAATGCATGGGTGTTGGGTAGTAAGTTCTTCCAAAAGGAGAAGAAGAATTTGTTGGAGCACATCAAGAACAAGAACAAGATGTACATTAATATTGGTCATTCAATAACGTACTATAATTTAATCTTTTGAGACTGTGGACATATTTGTAATCAATCATCTATTTTTGGGTATTTTGTTATGAATAATTTTACTAATGGATTTATGATCTAATGTCAGAGTAGAAGGCCTAGTTCACTGGATCCTAATGAAAGAGGAAAGCAGTGGCTCTAGAAATATACAATAATAATCTAACATAAAAATTAAATAAACTTAATGTAAAACAGTTGGAGGATTAGAAATTTTTAACCCCAGGTTATATTGTGCATTGAGCGGACGGGCATAAAATAGGCTCTGGGTATGCACTGAGAATTCGATTCATTTTGGAATTTCCAGTAGTTTTACTCCTTGAGAATTTTGAAATGTGAAAATTTGACAAATAAAAGAATAAAAATATTAAATTAATCGTATCACTTAATATAAAAATAAGTTAATGTTTGCAAATTTTGAATCCCTAGACATATTTTGCGTACAACGGTCCCTTAATATTTCCCTCCACAAAAGTGCTACGAAATATTAAACTCAGTAACTTATTGTACGTTCAAATATCGAGAATTGTTGAAATGTGAAAATTGATGAAACAAGAACTATCACTAAATTAAGTGAGTCAATTTAAACATACCAAAATTCCGGTTCATTCTCTTAGAGAGCCAAATGAAATGTGTTGAAATACAAGCCTTTGATCTTCATCGACGAGGAGGAAGCTTTTGCAAATCTTAGTTCCAACAGCGGTATCAATGGAAGTGGCGAGTTCTACAATTTGCAGGGAAGATCTTTAATATTGGACATTCAATAATCTAAATTAGGAAGCATATATGTCTCTCAGATTAATTGTGGATGCAAGTGATAAAGCTCATTGATTACATTCACTGCATGACTTCAGCAATAATTTGAATCCTTATAATATATTAGCTTCGGATGCATCCTTAAATCGCTTAACTAATTCTCACCCCAGTCTGCTTCAGTAATTTCCATTTATCCTTGGATAACAGTGGATACGAAGCCGTAGTTACGAGTTCAGGCAGTGGCAGCAACAGAGGAATCAGTGACGTACTGAGCCCACTCCCATTTCTAAAGAAAATGTACGAAATTATTGATGATCCCACAATGAACTCCATCATATCAAGGAGCCCATGCAACGATTGCAACTTTATAATTTAGGATCGCCACTATTTCTTTGAGGATCTTCTTCCCATGCATTTCAGGAACAATTTTTCTCATTTTTTGTGAGAAATAACCTCATCAATAAGAACCTATATATAAACAATGTTTGTGCATTTTTTCTATGTTTATTTTCGTAAACGTCTCAACAAACTTGAGATTAAAGTATTTAAAGTTTTAGTATCCTGCAGAAAAGAGGTTTTATTTATTTATACACTTATACAACTTTTGGTGTTGTAATTTTATATACTATAGGTGTTTAAGAAGATTGATCCAAATGCATGGGTGTTGGGCAGTAAGTTCTTTCAAAAAGGGGAAGAAGCATTAGCTGAGGCACATCAAGAGCAAGAACTGGACATACATTAATATTGGACATTCAATAGCGTACTATAATGTAATCTATTGAGACTGTGAACATATTTGTAATCAATCATCTATTTTTGGGTATTATGTCTTGAATAACTTTTACTAATGGCTTAAGCATCTTATGTCAGAGAAGAAGGCCCAGTTCATTGGATCCTAATAAGAGAGGTAAGGAGTTGCTCTTAAAATATAAATTTTGAATCTAACTAAAAAATTAAATAAACTTAATATAAAACAGTTAGATTATTTGTAATTGTTCGCCCATGAAAATACTGCCCTTTAAGCGGACGTGCATAAAATAGGCTCTGAGAACGCACTGAGAATCCGATTCATTTTGAAATTTTCAGAAGTTTCACTCCTTGAGAATTTTGAAATGTGAAAATTTGACAAGTAAATGAACAAAAATATTGAATTGATCTTATCACTTAATATAAAATAGGTTAATGTTTACGAATTTTGGATCCCTAGAAATATTGTTCGTACAATGGTCCCTAAATATTCCCCTCCAAAAAACTGCAATGATATTTGCACGAAATATTCGACTCAATAACTTATAGTACGTTCACTTATTAAGAATTGTTGAAATCTGAAAATTCATAAAAACGGGAATTAAAACTGAATCAAGTGAGTCAATTTACCCATCCCCAAATTCCCGTTCATACACTTATAGAGCCTGATGAAATGTGGTGAAAAACGAGCCTTTGATGTTCATCGACGAGGAGGAAGCTTTTGAAAATCTTAGTTCCGGCAGCGGCATCAATGGAAGCGGCGAGTTCCACAATCTGCAAGGAAGATCTTTAATATTAGTATTTTTAATCTAAATTAGGAAGCATATATGTCTCTCAGATTAATTATGGATGCAAGTGATAAAGTTCACTGATTACATTCATTGCAAGACTTCAGCAATAATTTGAATCCTTATAATACATTTGCTTTGGATGCTTCCTTAAATCCCTTAACTAATTCTCACCCCTAGTCTGCTTCGGTATTTCCATTTATCCATGGACAAAGGTGGATACGAAGCTGCAGTTACAAATCTGGGCAACGGAAACAAGGGAGGAATCAGTGAAGTTCTGAGCCTACTCCTGTTTCTAAAGAAAATGTGCGAAATTGTAAATGATTTTACGATGAACTCCATTATTTCATGAAACCCAAGCAATGGTTGTAACTTTATAATATAGGATAGCTACTATTTCTTTAGGGATCTTCTTCCCATGCATTTCAGGTAGAACGATTTTTCTTGTTTTCTGTGAGAAATTAACTCCTATGTAAGAACCTATATATGAACAGTGTGTGCACATGTTTTTTATGTTTATTTTCGTGAACCTCTGAACTAACTCGAGATTAAAGTTTTAGTATCCTACAGAAATGAGGGTTTTATTTATTTATACACTTATACAATTTTTCTATTGTAATTTGATATACTATAGATGTTCAAGAAGATTGATCCAAATGCATGGGTGTTGGGCAGTAAGTTTTTCCAACAGGGGAAGAAGCATTTGTTGAGGCATATTAAGAACAAGAACAGGACGTACATTATCATTTGACATTCAATAACGTACTATAACATAATCTATTGAGATTGTGGACCTATTTGTAATCAATAATTTAGTTTTGGGTATTATGTTATGAATAAGTTTTATTAATGAATTTATTATCTAATTTCAGAGGAGAATGCCTAGTTCATCGGATCCTAATAAGAAATTTAACGAGTGGCTCATAAAATATTAAATTCGAACCTAACTTAAAAATAAAATAAACTTAATATAAAATAGTTAAATGATTTGTAATTTTTTGCCCCGTGAAATATTGTGCATTGAGCGGACGTCCATAAAATAGGCTCTAAGTATGCAAGGAGAATTCGATTCATTTTGGAATTTCCAGTGGTTTCACTTACTGAGAAATTTTAAATGTGAAAATTTAACAAATGAAAGAACAAAATTATTAAATTAATCGTATCACTTAATGTAAAAATAGGTTGATGTTTACGAATTTTGGATCCTTAGAAATATTTTGCATTCAACGATCCTTTCATTTTTCCCTCCCACAAAACTGCAACGAAATCTGCGCGAAATATTCAACTCAATAACTTATAGTACGTCCACTTATAGAGAAATGTGAAAAATTGATAAAACAAGAACTATCACTGAATCAAGTGAGTTAATTTTCCTATCCCAAAATTTTGTTTCATACTCTTAGAGAGCCCGATAAAATGGGGGGCAAAGACGAATCTCTGATCTTCATCGACGAGGAGGAAGCTTTTGAAAATTTTAGTTCTGGCAGCAGCATCAACAGAAACGGAGAGTACTACAATTTGCAGGAAAGATCTTTAATATTGGTATTTTTTAATCTAAATTAGGAATCATATATGTCTCTTAGATTAATTGTGGATGCAAGTGATAAAGTTCATTGATTACATTCACTGCATGACTACAGCAATTATTTGAATCCTTATAGTATATTAGCTTGGGATGCTTCCTTAAATCCCTTTACTAATTCTCACCCCCGGTATGCTTCAGAAATTTCCATTTATCCATGGATAACGGTGGATAGGAAGCTACAGTTACGAGTCTAGGAAGGGGCAGCAACGGAGGAATCGGTGACGTACTGAGCCCACACCCATTCCTAAACAAAATGTATGAAATTGTAGACAATCCCGCAAGGATCTCCATCATTTCATGGAGCCCAAGCAATGGCTGGAACTTTATAATTTAGGATTGCCAGTATTTCTTTGAGAATCTTCTTCCTATGAAATTCAGGCATAATGATTTTTCTCGTTTTCTGTGAGAATTAACCTCCTATGTAAAAACCTATATATAAACAGAGTGTGTGCGTGTTTTCTATGTTTATTTTCATAAATACCTGATGGCTTTATGATCTAAAGTCATTGGAGAAGACCTAGTTCATCGAATCCTAATAAGAGAGGTAAGGAGTGGCAATTAAAATATAAAATTAGAATCTAACTTCAAAATTAAATAAACTTAATATAAAACCGTTGAATGATTTGTAATTTTTCGCCCCAGGAAATATTGTGCATTGAGCGGACGTGCATAAAATAGGCTCTGAGAATTCACGGAAAATTCGATTCATTTTGGAATTTTCAGTAGTTTCACTTCTTGAGAAATTTCAAATGTGAAAATTAAACAAATAAAAGAACAAAAATATAAAATTAATCATATCACTTAATATAAAAATAGGTTAATGTTTACGAATTTTAAACCCCTAGAAATATTGTGTGTTCAATGGTCCCGTAATTCCCCCCCCCCCCCAAACTGCAACGAAATCTGCACAAAATATTCGAGTCAATAACTTATAGTACGTTCACTAATTCAGAATTGTTGAACTGTGAAAATTGATGAAACAAGAACTATCACTGAATCAAATGAGTTAATTTACTTATCCCCAAATTCTGGTTCATGCTCTTAGAGAGCCGGACAAAATATGGTGAAAGACAAGCCTTTGATGTTCATCAACGGGGAGAAAGCTTTTGCAAATCTTAGTTTCGACAGCCGCATCCACCAAAGCGGCGAGTTCTACAATCTGCAGGGAAGATCTTTAATATTGGTATTTTTTTAATCTAAATTAGGTAGCATATATTTCTCTCAAATTAATTGTGGGTGCAAGTGATAAAATTCATTGATTACATTCACTGTATGATTTCAGCAATAATTTGAATCTTTATAATATATTAGCTTTGGATGCTTCCTTAAATCCCTTAACTAATTCTCACCCCCGGTCTACTTCGGTAATTTCCATTTATCCATGGATAATGGTGGATACGAAGCCGTAGTTACAAGTCTGGGCAGCAGCAGCAGCGGCAACGGAGGAATCAGTGACGAACTGAGCCCACTCCCATTCCTAAACAAAATGTACAAAATTGTAGACGATCATGCGATGAACTCCATCATTTAATGGAGCCCAAGCAATGGCTGCAGTTTTATAATTTAGGATCACCCCTATTTCTTTGAGGTTCTTCCCATGCATTTCAGGCACAACGATTTCTCTCATTTTCTGTGAGAATATGTAAGAACCTATATATAAACAGTGTGTGTGCATGTTTTCTATGTCTATTTTTGTGAACCTCTGAACTAACTTGAGATTAAAGTTTTTAAAGTTTTAGTATCCTGCAGAAAAGATGGTTTTATTTATTTATACACTTATTCAACTTTTGGTGTTGTAATTTTATATACTATAGGTGTTTAAGAAGATTGATTCAAATGCATGGGTGTTAGGCAGTAAGTTCTTCCAAAAGGGGAAGAAGCATTTGCTGAGTCACATCAAGAACAAGAACAGAACGTACATTAATATTGGACATTCAATAACATACTATAATGTAATCTATTGAGATTGAGGACCTATTTGTAATCAATAATCTATTTTTGGGTATTATGTCATGAATAAATTTTACTTTTGGCTTTATAATCTAAAGTCTAGGGAGAAGGCCTAGTTCATCGGATCCTAATAAGAGAGGTAAGGAGTGGCTCTTAAAATATAAAATTAGAATCTAAGTTAAAAATTAAATAAAATTAATATAAAACAGTTGAATGATTTGTAATTTTTCGCCCCTGGAAATATTGTGCTTTGAGCAGAGGTGCAAAAAATAGGCTTTGAGTATGCACGAAGAATTTGATTCGTTTTGGAATTTCCAGTAGTTTCACTCCTTGAAATTTTTGAAATGTTAAAATTTAACACATAAAAGAAAAATATTAAATTAATCGTATCACTTAATATAAAAATAGGCTAATGTTTACGAATTCTGGATCCCTAAAAATATTGTGCGTTCAATGGAACCTTAATTTTTCCCTCCCATAAAACTGCAACGAAATGTGCACGAAATATACGACTCAATAACTTATAGTACATTCACTTATTGAGATTTGTTGAAATGTTAAAATTGATAAAATTGATAAAATAAGAACTATCACTGAATCAATGGAGTCAATTACCCATTCAAAAATTCTGGTTCATACTCTTAGAGAGCTGGATAAATGTGGTGAAAGACGAGCCTTTGATCTTCATCGACGAGGAGGAAGCTTTTGCACATCTTAGATCAGGCAGCTGCATCAACGGAAGCGGCGAGTTTTACAATCTGCATAGAAGATCTTTAATATTGGTATTTTTTTATTCTAAATTGGGAAGCATATATGTCTCTCAGATTAATTGTGGATGCAAGTAATAAAGTTCATTGATTAGATTCACTGCATGACTTCAGCAATAATTTGAATCCTTATAATTTATTAGCTTTGGATGCTTCCTTATATCCCATAACTAATTCTCACCCCCAGTCGGCTTTAGTAATTTTCATTTATACATGGATAACGGTGGATACGAAGCCACGATTATGAGTCTAGGCAACGGCAATAACAGAGGAATCGGTGATGTACTGAGCCCACTCCCGTTCCTAAACAAAATGTACGTAATTGTAGATGATACCGCGATGAACTCCATCATTTCATGGAGCCCAAGCAATGGCTGGAGCTTTTTAATTTTGGATTGCTCCTATTTTTTGAGGATCTTCTTCCCACGCATTTCAGGCACAAGGATTTTTCTCATTTTCTGTGAGAAATCAACTCCTATGTAAGAACCCATATATAAACAGTGTGTTTGCGAGATTTCTATGTTTATTTTCATAAACCTCTAAACTAACTCAAGATTAAAGTATTTAAAGTTTTAGTATCCTTCAGAAAAGCGTAATTTAGTTTACACAGTTATACAACTTTTAGTGTTGTAATTTGATATACTATAGGTGTTTAAGAATATTGATCCAAATGCATGGGTGTTAGGCAGTAAGTTCTTCCAAAAGGGGAAGAAGCATTTGTTGAGACACGTCAAGAACAATAATATGGCGTACATTAACATTGGAAATTCAATAACGTTCTATAAAGTAATCTATGAGACTGTGGACCTATTTATAATCTATCATTTATTTTTGGGTATTATGTTATGAATAACTTTTACTAATGGATTTATGATCTAATGTCAGAGGTGAAAGCCTAGTTCATCAGATCCTAATAAGAGAGTTAAGGAGTGGTTCTTAAAATATAAAATTCGAATTTAACTTAAAAATAAAATAAACATAATATAAAACAGTTTAATGATTTGTAATTTTTGGCCCCTAGAAATATTGTGCATTGAGCGGACGTGCATAAAATAGGCTCTGAGTATGCACGGAAAATTCTATTCATTTTGGAATTTCCAGTAGTTTCACACCTTGAGAATTTCGAAATGTGAAAATTTAACGAAGAAAAGAAAATTATTAAATTAATCGTATCACTTAATATAAAAATAATTTTGCGATCAATGGTCCCTTAATTTTTCTCTCCCATCAAACTGCAATGAAATCTGCACGAAATATTCGACTCAATAACTTATTGTACGTTCACTTATTGAGAATTGTTGAATTTTGAAAATTGATAAACAAGAACTATCACTAAATCAATTGAGTAAGTTACCCATCCCAAAATTCCGGTTCATACTCTTAGAAAGATGGATGAAATGTGGCGAAAGACGAGCCTTTGATCTTCATCGACAAGGAGGAAGCTTTTTCAAATCTTAGTTCCGGCAGCGGCATCAACGGAAGCGGCGAGTTTTACAATCTGCAGGGAAGATCTTTATTATTAGTATTTTTTTTAATCTAAATTAGTGAGCATATATGTCTGTCAGATTAATTGTGGATGCAAGTGATAAAGTTAATTGATTACATTCACTGCATGACTTCAGCTATAATTTGAATTCTTATAATATATTATCTTTAGATGCTTCCTTATATCTTGATGGAGATCTTAAGACGACTACCACCATAAATGAAGACATTCCACATCTTGATCAAACATTCAAGGGTTATGTTCAGGTTCCTCTAAGTGACATGCTTGGACCTATGACAAGGTCAAGAATGAAGCTTAGGGATGCGACATTGAATGGTTTGATTGATCGCCTTCATAATGAA
>JAULKM010105308.1:0-23418 GCA_032355605.1 Rubia tinctorum | reverse complement strand
TGTTGCCGAAATATTGATACCCCCCAGGAAAGGGAAACTTAGATGCCCTTGGGGTAAAGATGGGTCTGGATCCACGTGGGTGTGTGCACGCAGGTTGTCGTTGTTAATGTTACGATCGACCACGAACTACTAAGCTGACGAGTTGGTCTGAAGGGTAGCGGGTAGAGATGGATTGAATAGAAAACCAGGGCTAACTTTGCAACCCTAGAGCAATCAATAAGGTGCTTCACCCCCTTTCCCTTTTTAGGCCTAGGGAGAAGCATTTGTGGTGTAGTGACCGGGACGTAACAGCACGAGGAAGGATCTGATATCCATGGCAGGCATGGCCGTAGTTGCACTCCCCTAATTACAGAGGCAGTGTTGATGGAAGATTGCGTGTGCACCCTACGTGACAGGTGTGGAGAAGTGTTGACCATCGACCGCACCACGTGTCATAAACACTAGGATAGGCTTAAAGTTATTTGTGATGAGATCAATGATTGAAATGACATTAAACATGTTACGAAAATATTCCACGAGTGCAAGATTATATAGTTTATTCTCATTATCATTTGCATGCTAGTAGTTTTAATTATAAAAATTCCCCCATGTTTTTTTACCAACATTGATCGTTCCGAACACTTGGTCGGATTGAGGACCAGATCACTGTTGTGCATAATTAATTAATAGATTCTAACATTTTTGTGGACGACCCTAGTACTTCACACTACCTACCATTCTTTATAGTATAGTAGTAGGAACATGAGCAACATACAAATCTCTATCTTTGGTCCCTAACAGTTCTCCTCTTGGTTTTTTGTGAATCTCCTGTGGTTAATTGATTTAGTGACGCCGGGAGGAGACGCGTCAGTAGTTCGTGAAGTTAACATAATGGCCACCCAATTTGAGAAATACAATTATATTCGACCCTCGAACATTGTGGAAATTTCATCTCAACTAAGGAAAGCGAGAAGGTTCTAGACAAAGATTCTGGCAAAGGAATATTTTTCCAGTCAATTAAACGGTGTAATCCAGCTGTTTTAATTGGCCCAATACAAATTAAAAAGTACAAAGGTAATTTACATGAAGAAAATTCAAAAGGCAGATCTGGTTTACATAAGTCTCTAACAATCATAGAAGATGCGTGCGTTAGATTTTGGCGGTTGGACTTTCTAGAGTTGAGTAAGAGACTAAGGGTTCCAGAAACAGGACAAGGAAACACAGCGGGTTGGGTGCATGGGGAGGCAAAAACAGGGCAAGGTGTATCGAAGGGAAAATGTATCCCGGTAAAAGGAAAACAACAGGAATAGTTACAAAGAGAATGACACCATTGGTTCGTCTGCTCGAAATCTATAAAATCAACTACAAGAACTCTTAAATTGAAGAGCAGTTATTTCGTAGAGGAGCCAACAAGTCAACCGATTGAACCAGCCACGACAAGCATGGACCGCACTAGGTAAGCACGAGGGTCTCACCTACCACGACCTATGACAGGCAACACGTCCTCTGCCAGGGGTCCTTGGCAAAGCCCGTTTCACCCAACACGAGCTGTGCCACTTCCCATCACATACCGTGCCAATTCCAACTGACCATTTGCCCCATGTTTTTATTCTACTCCGAAATCTGGCCTTGTGCCCCATGTCCCCTTACAAGTCGGCGTGCGCCAAATGACACGGGATGCGGATCAGAAAAGCAGAAACAGAGTTCCGACTTATGGCCTGTGCCGGTTGACAAGGACCGAGACAACAAGAGTGGGCCAGTCCATGCCAGGACTGATAGCCCATGCCAGGACTGATAGCCCATGCCGACACGAGCAAACGAGCAGTGCCATAGCCGAAGGCGATGTCCGCACGAAAGGTTCTCGGCTGGCATAGACCATGCCAGATGCCACCCCCCGTACCGTTTGCGGCTGCTAGGATTTTTTGTTATTTTTGAGTTTTTTCAATGTCCAATTCCCTACTACTATATATATGGTTCCTTGCTTGCTAGGGTTGATGTTCATGCCCACTTTTCATTTTGTAGAGTAGGTTAGAGAGAGAAAAAAACACTCTTCCTTTTCCCTAGCTTATTTAATTTTCTTCTCTTTATTTTTCTTTTGTTCGAAAGTGTTGAAACTAATGAAATTTTTGGGTTCAATGCTTAGGGGTAGGGATTTAACATAGGGATTATATTTGTAACTATGTATAAATGTTTATTTTGTAAGATTTTCTGGATTAAACTATTTCTATGTGATTAGTAATATTATGTTGGCTTGTTCTAAATGTTTATGGATTGCATGATTGTCACACTTAGTTAGCACACACCAAAGTCTACTTTCATGTTGCCGAAATATTGATACCCCCCAGGAAAGGGAAACTTAGATGCCCTTGGGGTAAAGATGGGTCTGGATCCACGTCGGTGTGTGCACGCAGGTTGTCGTTGTTAATGTTACGATCGACCACGAAATAATAAGCTGATGAGTTGGTCCGAAGGGTAGCGGGTAGAGATGGATTGAATAGAAAACTAGGGCTAACTTTGCAACCCTAAAGCAATCAATAAGGTGCTTCACCCCCTTTGCTTTTTTAGGCCTAGGGAGAAGCATTTGTGGTGTAGTAACCGGGACGTAATAGCACGGGGGAGGATCTGATATCCATGGCAGGCATGGCCGTAGTTGCACTCCTCTAATTACAGAGGCAGTGTTGATGGAAGATTGCGTGCGCACCCTACGTGACAGTTGTGGAGAAGTGTTGACCATCGACCGCACCACGTGTCATAAACACTAGGATAGGCTTAAATTTATATGTGATGAAATCAATGATTGAAATGACAATAATCATGTTACGAAAATATTCCACGAGTGCTAGATTATATAGTTTATTATCATGATCATTTGTATGCTAGTAGTTTTAATTATAAAAATTCCCCCATGTTTGTTTTACCAACACTGATCATTCCTAACACTTGGTCGGATTGGGGACCAGATCACTGTTGTGCATAATTGATTATTAGATTCTAACATCTTTATGGACGACCCTAGTACTTCTAACTATATACCATTCTTTGTAGCATAGTAGCAGGAACAGGAGCAACATACAAATCTCTATCTTTGGTCCTTAACAGTTCTCCTCTCGGTTATTTGTGAATCTCATGCGATTAATTGATTTAGTGACGTCAGGAGGAGGCGGGTCAGTAGTTCATGAAGTTAACATAATGGACACCCAATTTGAGAAATACAATTATATTCGACCCTCGAACATTGTGGAAATTTCTTCTCAACTAAGGAAAGCGAGAAGGTTCCAGACAGATTCTGGCAAAGGCATATTTTTCTAGTCAATTAAACGGTGTAATCCAGCTGTTTTAATTGGACTAATACAAATTAGAAAGCACAAAGGTAATTTAAATGAAAAAAAATTCAAAAGGCAGATCTGGTTTAAATAAGTCTCTAACAATCACAGAAGAAGCGTGCGTTGGATTTTGGGTGGTGGACTTTCTGGAGTTGAGTAAGAGACTAAGGGTTCCAGAAACAAGACAAGGAAACACAATGGGTTGGGGGCATGGGGAGGCAAAAACAGTGCAAGGTGTACAAAACGGAAAAAGTATCCCAGTAAAAGGAAAACGAAAAGAATAGTTACAAAGAGGGAAGTCTCAGATAATCATTACAGAAAACAACGGTTCAAGTAAACGAGAACACCCAATTAAAAAATAAGGTAATGTTTAATATCCTCATGATTAGTATAAATGAAGTGTTTCCATGAAAGGGAATATTCGTACTCTCACTTACTCCGTCGTTCGTCACACGTGAGTATAAGTTCCATAGATAGTTCTAGTATGCTTTCTTCACAACAAACAACTACAAGTTGGAAACAAATCAGTTCTAGTACAATGAACAGGAGAGTTTCAGATGCTGACTTGTCGCTAACATTCACAGTATAGGGGTTTGAGTTTTTGGAGGAAGCTCGTGAGCCAGAGGCACAAAACCTTATCTTTCAGGATATTTAAAGACATCATCGTGTTTGGGGAGGGATACATATACTATAGGAAGAGATCAGTTAAGCTTTACAAGAGAAAGATGTTTTGTGTGTTGGGGTATTGTTTGGATGATAGAAACATTTTTCCATGGAGAATTGATCAGTATTTACAATAGCATTGGGGATTTCATGCTAGGATGCACCATCGCCACCATAATTTCTATGTGATTAAATTGGCTAAGAATGCTACTAGAATGGAAGTATTGCACAATACCCTGTTTGCCATCGAAGGGGGGTTCTTTGGTGTTAGAAGGTGGGATCCAACAGTACAACTGAATAAGGTCAATTTTCAGAGGATACTAGTTGCTGTAAGGATTCATGGTTTTGCTTTTGTTTGATTTATGCCAGAAATTGCATAGAAACTAGCAAATCATGTGGGAGAGGTTGTAGAGGTGGAGTCTAACCAATTTTCGGCAAGGAATCTACAGTATCTGAAAGCTAGGGTGCTTGTGTATATTGGACACCCACTCATTCCGGGTTTTTTTCCCAACATAACGGACGAACACATATATTGAGTAGAATAGAGGATTCAAAACTTGTGTAGGCAATGTGGACGAATTGGTCATCCTATGTCGAGGTGCCCAATCAAGAATAATATGGCACTAATGCAATTATTAGAGACAAAGCTGCATGAGCACAATATGAGAGACGGGTTAATATCATGTTTGATTTTTCTAAGGAGGTGTATCCGGAAAAAATCAGGGCATAAGGGCACCGGCCTCACAAGCGATTTACAAATTTCCAAGCAGACTTTATGGAGTGGCAAGTGGATTATTTTTAGGAGTTGGATGAAGCAGTAATTCGGGATTGATTTCATTATGTGGTGCAGATGAATGATGACCTAGTTCCAGTTCAACAGGACAATCAGTAAATGGATGAAGATGATGTGTTGGAGCAGAATGCAGGAGGCTAAGTATTAGAGCACATGCAGTGATAAAATCACTCCCAAACCACTCTTGTAGTTTCAGTTCATTAAATAATCAATCGCTCTCCTCCACCTCAACAATTCAAACCACAACTAAATCACTCCAGTTTTTCTCCACAATGATTGAAACCACTTCATGGACTCCACTTGATTTTCTCTATCCTACTCATTAATTCTACCTTAATATTTAATTTAAATACATTCATTTACTGAAAATCAATTGAAATGTAAAATTTAATAATATTTAATGTTATAATTTTTATTCATTTTATAATTTTACGTATTAACTTTTTTTTTATTCTTGTTTTGAAATTAATGTTAGGCACTTTGTTTTTATTTGTATTGTCGTTTAATATATTTTTTCTAACATCCAGATTTAATTTTGTACTTTCTAAAAAACAATATTTAAACCATTTTAAAACAATTTATTTAAGTACGAAATGTTTAAATAAGAAATGTTTAATACTTTTGAATAAACAAATTTAAAAAATTAAATATGAAATGTACATCAGAAATTTTATTTAATAAAATCTCACAACGCGCGATGGTTACAATCTAAATATAGATATTAATATTGATCTAGTATGACCAATTGTTACTAGGACATAAATTTAAGGTATGGTCTAGTCTGACCAACCGTTACAATCTAATCAAATTAAAGAATTTAATTTCCATTAATAAATTTCATTGGTCGGGATCTCAACTCTCTCTTCTGGGGACAACACATCCTTTGCCATCAAAACCTGTAAAACTTTGTAAGCATTATCAAGCTTTCGCTCCACTCGGTCCTTTTCCTGCTGTTGTAGTTCGATCTCCCACTCTTTCACGGTCCAGTCCAATTTTTTCTTTTCAAGAATTATTAGCCTCTCTTGAAGGTCATTGCTCTTGCCAAAAAACTGAACCGCCTCTGAATGTTGCGATCCGGCAAAGTTCATATCTTTCCCTGACCTGACCTTACCTTGAACTTTGATTTCCCTTTTTTCTTGAAATTTAGCAGCTTTAACCCCGATGGGCCTCGGTGGATATTGCGGTGTACCACATTCATCGCTAGTTAAGGGTGCAGTTGACGCTCGTGGTGAAGATACATTACCCAGGACATATTGTGTCATAAATTTAGGGTTCCTATTGCACACTTTATAGAAATGAGAGAATGCAAATAGTGGGTTACCTTCATCCGTGAACAACTTCTGTGCCATAGCCTGAACGTCATCTTCACTAGCGCCACTGCATCGTGGATTGAAATGGCGTATGGCTTTGCTTTCACATCCCATGTACTTGGCGATGTCATGGGAAATTTTCTACCACCATGCCTTGCACGACTTCATTTTCCTCATGCACCTTTTACAGTATTCATTCACCTCATCTACAATTTTAGCCCAAAAAACACCCCAGTTGTGACCAGTACCAATTACAGCATCGGTGGAATGCGTGAACCAAACGTCGACTAGAGTTTTATCATCTTCTACAGTCCATCTCACTAATTTAAAGCCTTTCTTCTTCGTGTCTTTACTCCTACGCACTTCTAAGACTTTCTCGATGTCTTCACCAACTTCAATAATCAAACAAAGAGAAATGTTATTTTAGATTTACAACATTTACACGTACTAAATTGAAATAGTTTAGTTCGCGCATACATATGCTACTTACATATGGTAATTTTCATACAAAACATATCACCATAATAATCATATTTTAAATTTGTCAGTGTTTACATTTTTAAATTGGTTACGCAAAAAAACTAATTTACATAAACTAGTTGAATTGAATTATTTTACATATGCTACAATATACAAATAAATACAGTGACAACAATAATCAAAATTTAAAAAATGTGGCATACCATGCGGAATATCGTGACCTTCGGATTGAATACCAAGTTGATCAAATGTACCCCGCCCTCCTTGTTGTGAAAATGCTCCTTCTTCGTTGATATTCTCAATATGTAGAGAATGGAAGTTTTGACTAAAACAAGTCGGGTACGAAGTTTGAGAATTGAAGTATGCACTTGGAGGAGGATGATTTGGGAATGGATAGTTCATGTGTGCATTTTGAGATGATTGGAATTGAGTTTGGAAATTCAAGTATGACGGTGGGGAGTTCATATAAAAATTGGGAGGAAAATTTCCAGCACCTCTTACATTTTCCGGGATTTGAAAATTTTGAGCAACATTTGGAAATTGCGAAAAAAATTCGGAAGGAGAAGAATTCAAATTGACTTTATCTTTACCTTTCGAAACTCTTCGTGATTCCATTTCAATTTATGTAAATGAAATTGAATTATGGAGAGGATTATATGAGATAAATGAAAAAGAAGAAGAAGAAGTTAAGAATGGAGAAACTTTGGAATGAAAGAAGTGTGCAAATATTCTTCAAAATTTAGCCATATTTATAGGCATAAAAATGGCAAAGATTTTAAAATTTGAAAATAAAAAAATTCAAAAAAACTTAGCATTTTTTGAAAAAATAGCCGTTGGCCACGTGGACCACCCAACGCCTGCCACGTGGACCAACGGCTACTTTTAAAAAAAATTGCTGTCAACGGTTATCAGACACGTGGCCGCACGAGAGCTCGCCATGTGTCCACGCAAAAAAATTAAAAAAAAGACGTGGTCTGCATGTGGCCACGTGGCTCAACCAGCGGGCGCCACTTGGCACATGCATGCAGAAGAAATGGCCCACGCTGACGCGCGGGCCCACGGCTGACACAATTTTTGCTTCTTGCAGAATGGGACGGTTTCCTTTGCAGGACTCGGGCCCACGAGTTTTATTAATTCAAACTCATTTCAGCCCCCACTGTGGGTATTAATTGTCCCTATTTGGTTCCCATTTTTAATTCAACCCGCTATAAAATCCCCACTGCGCATGCTCTAAGCCGTGGGTTCATACTGAATTCCATTGCCAAAGTTTAATATCGTGGTTGGGGTCTTTCAGGGTAAGAAATCAACCTCATTTACAATTATGATTACTTTACAACGGAGTTGAGATTATTTCACACAGATCTTCCTCTTTGTCATGTGAGTGTTTTCATCGCTTTAACATGAATTGAATTAAAATGGGAATATCGCATGTTATACTAAATGTATTGATTTAAATTTGTTATTTAGAAATATTAAATTGTGCATAAAATATTATGTTGATATTGTAATTATTGTGTTAATTATCGCGCTTTCAAAATGTTTAAGTACAACGTGTATTTTTATCGCAGGGTACTTAAATATTGTGATACTTTGGGTATTTGATTATTTTGATATTATGTTATTGTGATTTGATTGTAATGTTATGTTATTTCATGTTATATTGGACTCATTTATTTTAATTTATTATCTGGAAATGTTGGACTATGCATGAAAATTTAGGATAATTTTGTGTTTATTATTGTTAATTATTATACTTTTATAATAATTAAGTTTAGCTTGTAATTTATCGCATCATGATTAATTATTGTGATTTTATGTGGACTTAATTATTGTGACATTATATGTGAATGACCGGCTTGTACGTTATCTTGTCTTGTCAAACTTGATTGTGTGCTACTTGATTACTTGTACGTGATTATCGGGATCCCTAACGCAATGGTAATTTTATTTAAATTGTCAGGATCGTACAATCGATCGGCTACTCGGTATGCTTGATCTAAACCGATGAGACCGTACAATAGATCGGCTACTTGGTATGCTTGATCTAAATTTCTTGGACCGTACGATTAGTTGCTCAGTATGCTTAATCTAAATCGATGGGACCGTACGATCGATCGGCTACTCATGGAGTTTTGGTATGCTAGCATAACCAAATAGATCTGATACGAGCTCGTAACTGAACATATTAGGTGCGGTTGACGGCATGGACCCCTGGATGTGGTAGCCTTCGAGCACTACTAGAAAAGGTTATGTCATGTATGTTAGTAAGAGTTTCCATGTAGGAATTTGACCGCAGCTTGGCATTAACCATCAATATTCTTTTACTATGTGCTAGAATTTATGTGCTATTTGATTTTTGTGATCACTAAAATTTCACTTGGAAAATACTGGCAATGGAACCTCACTAACCAAGAAGCTTACCCTAGTTTAAACAACTCTAACAGGTGTAGCTGATCAGATAGAGGGCGAGCTCGCAAGTGACGCCTTTACTTCATTCGGGATAGGATCCCAGATGGACTTTTGAATCTAGAAATCAATTTAAAAAAATTATTGTTAAACCTTGTAAAACACATATTATAAGACTTTCATTGTAATAGTAAGTTAGGTTCTGAATTCTAAAATCACTTCTACATAATCTGTATTTCTCAATACTGCATGTAAGTAATCCGACCATTGGATTCTTAGTAACATGTCCAGATCCAACCTGATACTTGTGTTGAGCAAGTTGGTCGTAGTTCTGGGCTGTTACATATGTGGTATCAGAGCTTCCTCAAATCAAGTATAGGTTGAATCAAAACATACCTTAATAAAAGACTCCACTTAAACTTAATAAATTATAAATACTACTTCCAAAAAATTCCAAAATTAGCCCTAGACTATCAAATTAACAAGCATTGTAACAACAGAAGTATAGGAAGTTATTTTGGGTAAGAACTTAGGAAACCTATTAAGGGGAAGTGGCATGGAAGTAAAATCATTTATCTGTACTCCCTAGGAGTAATCTTTAGACATTTGAAATAAGAAAATTATACCTTCAAGCGAGTGGGAAAAAAACAAAGGTGTTGTATCAAAACTATTCCATTAGGAATTATCGGATTAAAAATGAAATCAAAATTCATATAAATGAAACTAAAAAAGTGGCCTTTTTATTTGAATTGAGAAAACCTTTGAATCATTTGGGGGTGGCCAGCCCAGAGTTTGAATCAGGTTCTTGGTTTTAATTGAAAGGTCCCTGATAATGCCTCATTTCGGCTGAGCCCGAGTGCTTAGCCTAGTCGGCCCAAGCCCCTCTTATTTATACCCAAAGTAATATCCATTGGGTAGTAATCATTGGGCCTTCCCAGGGAAGAGTTTAGTACTTGCATGACAAGCAAACAAAAGAGTTACCCTATCTACTGTCATATATTAAGGAGAAAGGTAACACTGTATACTTGACCATTCATCTCCAACCAAAATACACTTTCTGACTTTATCATCGGGGGCTCTTCCCCTCGGACAACTCTGGGGGTTTTGTCATGCAAATTCCAACTAAACGAGTGGTGGATACGGCAACGATGGTTTGGGGTGCATCAAGTTGGCACGCTCAGTGGGATATTTTTCCATATATACAAATTTCGATATTCATGTCCACTTCTACAGCAAGCACATTACGTAGAAGCGAACGAGTAAAAAGAATAATCTTAGACGCCAGTGAAGAAGTTCAGTCTCCTTATCGGGGAAGAAAATGGGGAAACAAGAAAATGCAATCTGACCCCTAGTCCCTTCAAGAACCGGGAACAGACCCCGGTGGCATTCACAGATTGGATCCCAGCTAGGGTAATCCCAGATGGGTCTCAGATTGAGGCTGTTATGCCCTGCAGGCGAATAGAGGTTAGTGTTGAGCCTTGGATGAGAGGATTCGGAATTCCTGCCTTGCAAAGCCAGGTGTATCGTCAACAAGAGGATAAGCCACGGTTTACGAAGGCTTCGGCAGATTCGCAAGTGGGAGAGTCTGCAAGCGCCCCTCGAACCACTTAACCCGCAAACAGTGTACCTCCCTTGTCCCAGCAAGATCCAGTAGACCCCCTTCGATCTGCTGGTTACCAGGTAGACCCCCCGATACTCTACCAGAGAATGATCCAGTAGTTGATGGTGTCCCCACTCTCGATGCCCCTAATGGTGCAGCCGAGATTCAAGCTACAGTTCACCCCGAAGGCATTCTACCTAGTGAATATGGAAATGGGTGCCCAGGATCGATCTTAACCAACGTTCCACATATTAGGTCAAACGTAGGATTATTCGATGTCTGTCCTAACCCCTCATAGGCCAAATGGAGGATAATCCTCAAAAATAAAAAAAGAGGTCGTCGCAACTGGAAACCCTACAAATAAGGATCTGATCTAGGTGGTCGTGACCAGCAAGCAAACATCTAGGATCGAGCTGAAAATCAGCCGAGAACCCTAATGGCGGAGGGAAGGGCATGCAATAGGTGGGAAAAATTTACTGGGAGCGGATAAGGGCTCTTGATCACGGGGGCTAAAATATCCTCTAAGACAAAGCATCGACCATCTGTGTCTCTCTGGATAGCCACCTCCCTTGGAACCCTCTCCCTCGAGGTGACCCACTTCCGGTGATAACCAGGAGGCGGCGCCGGAAAACTTGTCGAGGGTTCCTTATCCCCTTTGCCAAACGAACTGGAACCAGCAGTCAATGAAGAGACTGTGCTAGAACTTTGAAGGCGAGAGTTTCTAACTCCATCGGAAGAAGGAATGGTAGGAAAATAGGCCAAAATTTCCCTCCCCCTCTCCCCAAAGCAGTTTACAACATGGAGAAAATGTAAGGGAAAAGGCTAAATAGAGGGGAAAGGGGGACTTACTGGTTGAATTGACTGGAATTGACTGGACGAAGTTCTCTTGGAAATAGCGGGAGCAGTGGAAGGATAAAGAAGAAGGAGAACTTGGAAATTTGGGTGAAAAGTAATTAATGATCCTTGGAGGCTGTATATATAGAAGAAAGAAAAGGCAATGATTGCCTCAGGCCGCCAAACATCAAGTGAGAACATGGACTAATGGGCCGCGTGGGCTAAAGATTCCCAGAATTAATAGGAAAAGTGGTGCGCGTGGAATCTAATATGGACCTCATGCCCCCAAAGGAGTGAATGAGCATCACGCCCCTCACAGCCTTTCCACTTCTCTTGTCGAAACCCTCTCTTAAATAAGAGATCGTCCTTCCCCCCTATTCCTTACTGTCAAGGCCTGAAGGCCCCGTGTAAACAAATGGGTTCGAAGGAAGCCTTATGACCCCCGAGCCTTAGTAAAAATTAGAAAGTTGAGGATTAACACCCAAAAAATAAATCAATCGGAGGTCGGGCCTAAAGCCGATTCAAAGGATCCCCAGTCGCCTCCAGAGCTGAACCCTTTAACTCGCAAAGAGTTCAGAGACTACATCTTGTGTCTAACGATGAGTTTGGAGTAACCATATCAAAGGCCGAACCAATAAACTAGCAGGGGGGGTTCGGAGGTCAAACCCGAGAAACCCAGGATGAATTTGAAGGTCAATCCCTCAACTTTCTAGTGGCTTATTAATGATGCCTTATTTTAGTGGGCCCGAGTACCTAGCCTAGCCAGCCCAAGTTCCTCTTCTTTACACCCAAAGTATTATCCATTAGGCAATAAAGTCATGTGCAGTGGTAGAGACCGCTAGTGATCTCTTACCAATTAAATATATTATTTTCTCAATCTCTCTCTTCCATCTCACCCTAAGAGACCACTTTTTTTTCCTCCACAGTGGTAAGAGACCACTTTGTACTATTCATGGAGCTCACTTGATTTTCTCTATCATACTCATTAATTTTACCATTAAATTTTAATCTAAATAAATTTATCCACCCAAAATAATTTGAATGTGAAATTTAATAATACATTATAATATTTTAATAGAGTTTCATCTTTTCAAATTTATTAAATAATTTTTTTGGGTATTGTATTTTTCGTCCTTTATTGCTGAAAATAATCAAAATTCATTTTTTCATCCACAATTTTGTTTGACAATTTTGTTTTACGCCCACAGGCAACCCCCATGCAACAATTTTGTTTCAAAATAATAATGTAATTTTGTTTGACAATTCCGCCTGGCGCCCACAGGCAGCCCCTAGCTCACAATGGTTGACCATTCCGCTTAGCAAGATGGCCTCTCCACCGGTCTCTTGCTAGGAGCCTTTTGGGTGGTCTCTTATTAAGATACCACTCTAGAGACTCTCACTGTGGGCATTTTCGATCTCTAAAGTGGTCTTTTAAAATTAAGAGACCACCATTGCACATGCCCTAACAATTGGGTTGGCCAAAGGAAGAGTTTAGTACTTGCATTACAAGCAAACAAAAGAGTTGCCCTATCTAATATCCTATATAAATGAGAAAGTTAACACTGTATACTCGAATATTCATCTCTGATCAAAATACACTTTCTGACTTTATCATCTTAGGCTCTTCCCCTCAGACAACTCCGGGGGCTTTGTCTTGCAGATTTCGGCTAAACGAGCGGCGGATACGGCGGTGATGGTTTGGGGCGCATCCGTCCCTAAATAATAGTAATAAAATTTTAAACCCCAAACAAGATAAAAAATTACTGATCACCATACGAATTTTCATAACCTATACAACAAGATTAGGCTGATATACCTTAAGCGGGTAGTGTAGGCCTTCATTGAGGGAGAGAGAGAGAGAGAGATATTAATCACTAGAGTCCTTAAAGTAGAGAGTCGAGAGCATGCATGCTAACGATAAAGAAGCTAGAGTCGAGGCAATTACTGGAGGACATGAGATGCAAGGTATATGATGCCATGAAATTTTTCAGGAGTGACCTGGTCCAAGATGGTGTCTGAACTCTGCGTAAACGGACTGAGCAAGGTTGGAGTCACCTGGATAGTGCTCTAGAGACAATAGATCAAATTGTCGATGTACTTCGGGTGACCTTACAAATTCAGCGTCTTATGGTACTGAACATGATGAAGGATGTGAACCCACTGAAGGGCCTAGGATTGGTTGAAAATAAAATTTAGTGCGACTATAGTAGTAGTATATAAAATTTGTCAAAGGTACATGCAGGCCTCAATTTTGCTCTATACAGTGATAGTGCAAGTTGGGATAAAAACTCGATGATAGATCAAGGAGAAGTCAAGGTCGAACTATAGATCAAATGACGAAGTAGCCTAAAATTGGATTTAAACCATTACTTGAACTTCCGAGCCTTAGGATATACAAATGAGAGGCGGAAAGGTTGCTATATTTTTGTTAGAAGGGACTTACCCCAACCTTGGACCATACAACATGGTCCAAGTAATTGTAGTGTTCCAGAAGGATCACCTAGAATCCATTGCACAGACCATGGAAAAAGGAAGACATGAGGACAAGGATTGCTGTAAGAGGCAAATTTATGTTTGCAATGTAGGAGTTCCGAGCAGAGGATATCAAGGTACCCAATGCCTCAGTCGAGGTACTCGTCTCAACACCTAGGTTATAGGCATCAATGATCAAAATTGCTCCAAAAAGGTGGAGCCAGTGGAAGTGATAGGCCAAGTATGCAGGGTCGGGTTTACGCCTTAGAAAACAATGAGACCCATGTTGCGACCGATGTCTATGAAGGTACCCTCTCTATCTTAGATAGACTAGCTAAGGTTTTGATTGATCCTAAGGACTCTCATTCATTACTATTCATTCCTTTCTTAAAAACACAAAAGATAAGATAAAGGACTTACCCTATAAACCAGAAGTTAGTACTCTCACCAAGGATGCTAAAACCTAGATTGTTCGTATTAATTTCCCTACCTTGGAAAAGATGCAAAGTTATACTCGGCATAGAATCCCTTGCTAAAACTATGTACCTTCTAAATTGTCATACAAATAAAGTTAAGTTATATCGATCGAGAGACTAACAATTTAGGTAGACGAAGGAAGAAAGCGGTTATCATCATTAATGATGGATGGAGTAAAGGCCCGAAAGATAAGTTATATGAGGGTAACTAAAATGATGGATTATATCATAAATCAGCCAGCAAATCCGGTGAACAGGAAGATGTACTAGGTAGTATGGGACTTCCCTAAAATATTTTATGAGGTATTTCCCGAGGAACTTGTAACTTGCCTTCAGAAAGGGAAAACTGAGTTCACCATCAATTTAGTACCAAGAGGCGCACCTAATTATCGAACACCTTATTGCATGGCGCCACTAGAACTACATGAGTTGAAATTATAACTGGAGGATTAGTTAACTCAGGGTTTCATTCGACCGAGTACACAACCTTGGGAAACCTATTGTTAGATGTTAGGAATAAGGATGGCTCTCTACAGACATGTATCGATTACTTAGGCCTAAATAATGTGGAAATTGAAATAAGTACCCTTTTCCCGTCATTGAGGAGTTTTTTTTATCAACCCCCGGGAATATTTGTATTTTCCAAGACTGGTCCTTTAACCCTCATTATAGTAGTTACGTATTCCTAGTGATGCGGAAATTGCGTTCCTGGATCCTTACATCGAGTGTTTTAGCCGCTCTTAGATGTGTTCGTAATCATTTTTTATGACGTATTGGTCTCTTCAAAGTCTTATCATGAGCATGAATTAAACTTGAAGAAGGTGTTACAACTACTTAAGGAACATAAGTCATGTGCTGAGTTTAACAAGGGTAACCTAGTGAACTTTTTGGGCACATTATTAGTAAGGACGGGATATCAGTGAATCCCTCTAATTTGTACCCATCCTAAACTAGAAAGTGCAGACCAATAGCACGGAGATTCACCTTGTTATAAATTTCTCTAGATGAGTGTCTCCCTTATTCTGTCTAACCCAAAAGGGAGTCAAGTATAAATGAAATGAAAAGAAGGAAGCCAGTTTAAGAATGGAAGAAGCAGCTAACAAGTGCTCTGATCCTTTCACTACCCGAGGAAATGATGGATTATATTATATAGAAAAGCCTCGGGAGATGGTTTGGGGTGCATGTTGAAGTAAAAAAAATCCTGGATCGCTTATGCATCTCGAAGATTAAAGTCCTATGAGAAGAATTACCCCTACCATGGCCTTTAACTCATCGTAGTAGTGTTCGCCTTAAATAAATGGCGACACTACCCATATGGAGTCACGTTTAAGGTAATACCAAATCACAAGAATCTTAAGTACCAGTCCTTTCAAATGAACTTACGCGTGTGCCAACGTAGGTGGATAGATTTTTGGGAGCTTATAACTGGGTGATTAATTATCACCTTGGAAAAGAGAGTGTGGTGACAGGCGCCTTAAGCTGAAAGGAAAATGTGGCACAAATTATGGTGGAAGAAACAGAGATGTTATCTCTGGTAGAAAGTTAGAACTGCGATATTAAGTCTGACTGAGTCATATTCTATAACTTAAGGGTACAATCCATTTAACCAATTGAGATAAAAATAGCCCAGCAATTCAATAAGTCTTTAGTAAAAAGAGAATGAAGCTCGCCACTTAAGGTAAGTTACAGACTTTGAAGTTGATATTAGCGGGATTCTAAACTGTAGAGTTAGGTTCTACTTACCTTCAGATTCAAAAATCAACAAAATGGTGCTGGAGGAAGCCATCGATCCAATAAATATGGTACATTAGGAGATACCCAAAATGTATTGGGACTTGAAACAAAAGTATTGTTAGGACGACATGAAGAGGAACATTGTAAAAATTATAGCACGGTGATTGATGTGTCGGCAAGTCAAAGCTTAGCATAAAAACCATTAGGATTATTACAATCATTCGGAGTCCTTACACAGAAGTAGGATCACATCACGGAAAATCTTGTGACAGGTTTACCCAGACTTTAAATGGTTTGACGCGATTTGGGTGGTAGTTGATAGACTAACTAAATCAACTATCTTTTGCCGATACGTTAAGTTTCCCTAGGAAACTAGCATACTCTCTTGCCTTCGGTATAACAATAGTTATCAGTTATCAGATAAAGTACTTAACAGTCAAAAATGTCGGACACCCCTCTTTTGGGAAGAATTTGGAGAGAGAAAATTTTGCCCACTTACTAGTACACCTTAGGTTGAGGAATCCTTGGAAATATTTAAGATAGTAGGGCACCTCAAAGTTGACTAAAGAGCTAAGCAACCCACTGAAGGAAAGAATTGTAGTGGGTGAACGAGTACTTCGGAGGGTAACCCCTCAAAATGCTCTATTTATGCATGGTAAGAAGTGAAAGCTAAATCCAACGCACATTAAAAAATTAGATTACCCAATGAATCATAACAGTCGTGTATCAATTCAACTTGCCCAGCCAACTAGGAAACTTACATAATGTTTTCCATATATTCCTATGAAGAAATAACATCATGACCTAGATTACATAGTAAAGCATGAGAATCTAGTATTGAATGAGGCAAGCAATACTACGTCGAAAAATTAAAGCTCTAAGTACTAGAGAGATTCTAATAACTCGGGATGCTATGGATAAACCTTAAAACTAAAGAAGCAACTTGGGAAGTGAAAGCAAGCATGAGGGATAGGTACCCTGAGCTGTCCACAGGGGAGATTTTAATTTCAGGGACGAAATTCCTTGGGGGAGACTGTGAACCCCCGACCCTAATGAATTCAGTACGTAGGTAATACTTAAGCTAATTCCGAACAATCCTGTTTTATTTTCTTTTTCCAATTACACCTCGCTATAACTTTAAATTTTAAATAATACAAATTTTGAATATAATGTAAAATTTTAACCTTATTATATAAATAAATTTTTAATTAGATAGTTATAATTTAGGTTGGCTCTATAGTAAACTAAATTGAAATATTATAATTAATACAACATTATCGGGAAAATGTAAATAAAATCTCATAACTTTGTAGTTTTAACTAAAATAAATACATTGATAATTGTGTACACACTATAAATCATATAAATTGTTTTAAAATAAACTAAATGAAAATAAATAAAAATAAATAAATAATAATAAGTAAAATTAAAAAAAGAAAACAAATAAGAGATGGATGGCAGGATTAATCACCTGTCACCCGACATGTTAGTAACAAGAAGTCCTTTCCCTAAGAGCATCTCGTTTGGGAGTCTTCCTTATTTTTAGGTGTCACGTGTCAGATTTTGATTAGATTTTCAGCCTGATGTAAGAAAATGAAATGGATTGATGATGATTTTAAAAATGTCATCTCCAATGCAACCATCACATTTATAATTTCAATGTAAAATGTCAATACATAAAGTTTAAAACTTTTATATTTGTAAAATTTTCACTATACTTATCCATTCATGGGTATTTATTAATACTTATCTTTTTCAAAATTTATTTATATTGCACATAAATTTTTAATACTTTATTAATAATTGTAATTAATAATACCATACTGGTTATAATTATATGATTATTAGTTGTGTATATTAAATTACCAAATAATTTTAATAACATATATTTAAGTAAATTTCTTTAAATATAAAATTTTAATTCGAGTAATTAGACACTCATATTCTTCCAAATATAATTTTCATCTTGACATTTATGAAAATAAAAATATATTAAATTACAAGGAAAATTATCATTTGTATTTTTTGTATTTATTGATTTTACATTTTAATATTATACATTAAAATATTTTTTAAAATAATTATTTTAACATATAAATGATGTAAATTAAATTTATTTTTTTTCAAAATTTATATCCCAGTTGAAAATAGTAAACGATTAAAAATATATATACATACATTAATTGTTTCAGCCAATGACGGTAATAATAATTCAATATGGCCTTCTGTATTTGGAAGAAAAATGGTTAAAAGTAAAAGATAATTTACTTGCATTTAATGTTTTGGTAAGTGACAAATTCAATATGGCCTTCTATGTACCGAATCTACCATTAACAATGTCAATTGGAATTTCGGCCACGTAGTAATGATGTCTTGAATTGACTTCCTCACGGTTTGTTAATATGACGTGTTTGGTGACATTTTCCAAAGTAAGAATTGGGTTGGAGATGCTCTAATAAAAGGGAATTATGCACTCAGTGTTCGCACCTATATAAGCCGTGGTGCATACTGAATTCCGTTGCCAAAGTTTAATATCATGTTTGGTTTCTTCAGGATTTGAAGAAATCAACCTCATTTACAAGAAGTTATGGAGATTAGCGTGTTCAAATTAGTTTACGATGGAGTTGAGATCATTTCACACGGATCTTCCTTTTTGTAAGGTGGGTGTTTTCATCGCCCTATCACGAATTGAATCAAATAATGAACATCGCATGTTATACTAAGCTTATTAATTTAAATTTGTTATTTAGAAATATTAGATTATGCATAAAATATTATGTTGATATTGTGATTATTATGTTAATTATCGTGTTTTTAATATGATTAAGTACAAAGTGTGCTTAATTATTGTGATACTATGGGGATTTAATTATTGTGACGTTATGTTATCACCATTTGTGATATTATGTTATCACATGTTATATTGTACTTATTGATTTAAATGTATTATCTGGAAATTTTAGATTATGCATGAAAAAATATGTTAATATTGTGTTTATTATTGTTAATTATTTTATTTTCATAATAATTAAGTACGGCATGTAACAAAAATGCAAGCACGGAGTTTATGCAGAGGTGAGGAGATATGTGAAGAATTCAGTAGAGCTATTTTAACTTTGATCCCAAAAAATGCAAGTCCTCAATTTGCCTTGGAACTGAGACCTATTTCGTGTTGTTCTATTCCTTACAAAGTGATAACAAAAATCATTTGTAAGAGATTAGGAGTTGTTCTGCCACATCTGATAAACAAGAACCAAGGAGCCTTTGTCAGAGGAAGAAGCATAGCCCATAATATTCTGCTTGCCCAAGAATTAGTCCACAAATATAAGGTACCAGGTATGAAATCAAGTTGTGTTATCAAGATTGATATCAGGAAAGCATTTGATAGTTGATACTATTAATTGGAAGTTTATGTTTGTTTGGCTCTGAGCTTTGAAACTGCCTACACTTTTTTTAGTCTAGATTGAAAGGTGTGTAAGATCATCTAACTTTTGTTTAGCCTTCAATGGATCCTATACTGAAGCTTTTCAAGGAACCACTGGAGTTAAACCAGGGGCTCCCCCCCCCCCCCCCCCCCCTTGTCTTGTGTATGGAGTTTTTTACAAGACTATTAGATAAAAGATTTCATGAAAAAAGAATAGGCTATCATCAGAGAACTTAAAAAGTGGGAGTTCACAGCCTTCTTTTTGCTAATGATTTATTAATATTCTGTGAGGCAAAAAAGATATCTATTGAAGGAGTTCAGGAGGTGTTGTATGATTTTCAAAGAGTTTCTGGTTTGGCTGTTAATAGTATGAAATCTACAATCTATTTCTGATAAATGAATGAATTGGAGAAGAATGCTCTGGCTGATATTCTAAAATTTTAGAAAGAAGATTTCCCTTTGAGATATTTGGGCTTGCCTATATTTACATTCAAGTAGGATTGAACTTCATACGTTGTATTGCTAGATAGGGTGAGTAAAAAGCTGAACACTTGAAATTTTTGTAGCTTATCTTATGCAGGGAGAAGTCAACTGATAAACACTGTGCTACTCAGCATTGTTGGATTTCTGTCTGGGATTTTTAAGAAAGCAAAGAGTATTCATGAAGAAATAGTCAAAAATGCAGAGATTTTTTGTGGAACAAAATCAAAACCAATGAAGGAAGGTATTTTGTCCTTGCCTCTTGGGATGAAATGAGCAGAAGTATGGAGATGGGAGGTTTTGGATTCAGGGACTCTTCTTTATGGAATCGAGCTGCTCTCTGTAAGCTGGTGTGGGATATTAAAAACAAGCATGATGTGCTTTGGATTAGATGGATCCAAGCATACTATCTTAGGTAAAAATCCTTTGAGAACCATTGCCCTCAACAAGATCATAGTTGGATGTGGAAGTGGTTAAACAAGATGAAGGGGGGAAAATGAAGAATAAGCTGAGAAAATGTGTCAACAAGCAAGGAAAATTCATAATTTCAGTGGCATACAACATTCTTATGGGAGAGAGGAATCGAAATCTATGGCTAAACTTATTTGGAATTCGAAATTGATTCCAAAGTAAAGTTCCTTTCTTTTGATGCTTTTGAAGAAAAAATTGGCAACAGCGGATAAACTTCTGTCATATAACATTATCAAAAGCTTTCAAGTTTGTGTTCTATGTAGACTGGGGAATGAGGATGCGAATAACTTGTTTATCAGTTGTCAGTATAGCAAGGAGTTGTTTAGATGCTTATAGATACATGTTATGCAAAGTTTAAGGGATATTAAAAAGTTGTTGCGGATTTGGCTTTTCAGGAGGAGGAAAAAGAGCAGTAGTTTGCTTGTTTCTGGTCTATACCATCTATGGAAGAAGCATAACAGAAGAATTTTTAAACAGAGGGATCAAAAAATTGAAGATCTGGAGCAGGTTGTTAAGGAGGAAATGCACTGGTTAGCAGGGATATTCAATTAGGTTGTAATACCTATAGTTTTTATCAGGCTTACGGATGAAGTGAGATTCATTTCGGATTGGACTTATAAAAATCAATTCCTAGATAATTAGGGTTGTTTATAACGGTCCAAAAACAGTAGCAAAAAGGGAATGAGACATCTTATCTGAAAATGTAATCAAACAAAATCCATAATTAAAGCTTATTTGAGTTTTTTTCTTGTTCAAGCCTAGAGTGAGGGCTATAATTTGTACTCTTTGACTTTTTTTATGGTTATAAATGAAGTCATACTTATCAAAAAAAAGTACGGCGTGTACTTTATCGCACCATACATAATTATTATGGTTTTATGTGGACTTAATTATAGTGACTTTATATGTGAATGATCGGTTTGTACCTTATCTAGCTGTGTAAAACTTGATTGTGTGCTATTTAATTACTTATACGTGATTATCAGGATCCCTGACGCAATGGTAGTTTGATCTAAATTGCAGGGACCATATGATCGATTGACAACTCGGTATGCTTAATCTAAATTGACAGGATAGTACAATCGATTGACTACTCACTCGATATGCTTTATCTAAATTACCAGAACCGTACGATCGATCAATTACTCAGTATGATTAATCTAAATTGACGGGACCGTACGATCGATCGGCTACTCGTGGTACATGGGTATGCTTGATCTAAATCGATGGGACCATACGATCGATCGACTACTCAGTATGCTTCATCTAAATCAACGGGATTGTACGATCGATCGACTACTCATGGAGTTTTGGCCTGCTAGTATAACAATCTAGATCTGATATGAGCTCGTAACTGAACATATTAGGCATGGTGGACGAGAATGGGCTCATATATTTGATAGTTTTTGGGCACTACTGAAAAGGTTTTGCATGTATGTTAGTCAGAGTTGCCATATAGGCACTTGACTACAACTTGGCAGTAACCACCCGTACCCTTTTACTATGTGCTAGGATCTATGTGGCTATTTGATTTATGTGATCACTAAAACTCCACTTGGTAAATACTGGCAATGGAACCTCACTAACCAAGGAGGTTACCCTAGTTTAAACAACCTTAACAGGTGTAGCTAAGTAGATAGAGTGAGAGCTCGTATGTGACGCCTTTACTTCATTTGGAATAGGATCCTAGATAGTTTTTTGAATCTAGAAATCAATTTAGAATTTTTATTGTTTAACCATGCAAAACACTTATTATAAGACTTTCATTGTAATAGTAAGTTAGGTTTTGAATTCTAAAATTGCTTCTGCATAATTTGTATTGCTCTTTACTGCATGTAAGTAATCCCGCCGTTGGATTCTTAATAGAATGCCCAGATCGACTTGATACTTGTGTTGAGCAAGTTGGTCGTAGTTCTGGGGTGTTACAAAGTCTACCCTCAGACATCTTCGGGCTCTTTCTTGCAGATTCCAGTCAGTGGATTCACGCGGTATCCTAGGCGATTCCAAGTCACATCAATTGGTGACTCTAATTCTCCTTTGGAAATAGAAGATAGAGTGGGAGGCTCACCTGTTAATTAAAAGGAAATAGTAGACTTTCAAGACACTGTTGGAGAGTTGAAGTGTTTGGTATCAAAACAACAGGTGCAGTGTATACTTGGAGTAATGGGACGAATGAGAATGAGGGAATTATGAGCAAGATTGATAGAGGGTTAATCAATTATGAGAGTTTGATGGCTTTAAGAAAGGTGTATTGTGAAGTAAAACAGGAGTTAGTCTCAAATCACTTTCCATCGTTGGTTAGATTCAACTCTAACACGGTGAAATATGGAAAACCATGCAAATATTTAACAAGTGGACATTATCACCATTATTTATGGGAACTGTAAAGCAGGTATCGAAAAGCAAGGAGATAAAATCAATGGATGATCTGGCAGGTGCTCTAAAGGCACTTGAGAGGCCTCTATCTAAATAAAATAAAATATAATTCGTTGCAATATGAGAGGGAGGAGAAAACAATGGTGGAATGAAGGTTGGCACAAACTATTCTGAATGATGATCCCTTATTAGGAAGTAAACAGGTATCTGAACACGATACTGTGAAGGAGGTAGAAAAAGTGCAAGAGGCAGAATGCAATTTTTTACAACAAAAAGCTAAAATTTAGTGGTTGAATGAAGGGGATAGCCCAACAAGACTTTTTTATTCCTCAATGAGACCCAAAAAATATGAAAACCACATTGTCACACTGAAAGTAGGGGAAGAAACAATGACAACTCATAATGAGATGGATGTTCAAAAACAACTTGGGGATAAATAAAGCTTCCCAACTGTAAAGTCACGTGTGGTGAATTTAATTATGGAGAGTTGGTAAAGATACGTGTGGCAAATGACTTTAACTGATTGGCAATTTGTGAACATATGGTAAAGAAGAAGAAACTTACCATGTTGGAACACTGTCAGCAAAGCAAATGGAA
>JAULKM010105291.1:0-24578 GCA_032355605.1 Rubia tinctorum | reverse complement strand
TGATCGATTAGATCGTTGTGTTCATGATGATAGCTCGATTTAGTTGTTCACGTTGATGTATTGTTCTCGATCTACTTGTTTAGATCGCGTGTTCTTAGTTTTGTTGGTGGTTTTATTTTTGGATTTCCATTAATTTGGATACGTCGGATATGTGTTTTTCAAGGTGTTTACAGTTTGGACAACATAGATCGTGGTTGCATCAAGTGGTGTTACAGTTGTAGAAGATCCCTGTTTTGAGCAGTGATATTGATGCGTGATACGCTCCTCTCTGCCAAGTGATCATGATTTTCGCGGGAAGTAAGTTAATATCTTTGAGGGCGATGTTACAGTTTTTATTGGATCTCTGATCTGTAATAATACAGACGATCAGTCTAGTTGACATGTAATTTAGATCTCCTTGCAATATGTTAGTAATTGCTAGAGGTTAGTTAGATTGGATGTCAATTCCACTCATTGTAATCGCCGCTAGGCATTTTTCCCAGCATCTTGGAATGATTTTTTTCAAGAAAAATAATTATTGATGAATAATGTGGAACCATTAATGTTATAAATTACATGTCTGGTCATTTGTTGATGCTGATCGATGTTGTTGGTGATTGACAGTGAGGAATAACAGTTAGAGGAGAGATTAGAATGCATTTGATTTTTGTGATTAAACTTGAAGATGGATCACGTTTGATTGCACCCGCCATATCTAAGTCCTGATCTGTAAATACAGTCATTGGATCTTTTCCTTCCATTTATTTTTGAGCCAAGTGCTAAAATGACCACAATTTTGTTAGGTTGAAAGTGCCAATATAACCCCGCACAACAAGAAAGTGACAAAACTAACTTTATAATGTATGTGTCAATCTAACCCTAGGCTCCGTTGACTTCAATTGTCAACGGGAGATTTGGCTGAAATTTAAGAAAATGATGATTTTACCCCTAGATTAAAAAAACAAAAATTAAAAAAGAGAAAATAGTAATTTTAGCTTATGGGGCAAGGGTATTTTCATCCTTACAGGTCTGATCAACATCCAAATTGATGAGTCAACGGCAGAGTAGTGACATAAACTTATAATTGCACATTTTGTCATTAAGTTAGAGTTATTTTGATAAATCCTCATTTTGCAAGGTTATATTGACACTTTCAGTCTAAAATTAGGATTAGAAGTGTAAAAATATTTTTTTAAGGTCTCTAACAAAAAAAATAAAAGTTCCTTTCTTTTCATCCCTAATAAACGCACAACCAAATATCACATTGTTCCAATGGTTGTTTATTCCCACAATTGGAGCATAAACAAGGTTATACTTGTTTGTTAAGTAAGTAGTGTCAAATATCAGGACATCTCCGTATAACGTGTAGTTTTCTTTCATCATTGCATCCCTTCCAAATAACGGTTCACGTTTTCCAATCTTCATCCAGATTAACCTTGAAGAAGAAATCTTTTTCTCTACCATCAATTTGGTACAATGGATCAATAACATTCTGAGCATCACTTCCTTTTTATAGCTTTCATCCTCAAATTGTTCATATAATTAATATAGTTCCTTATTGTGTGCTCTACATTCTCTTCTCCTTTAGCATCGCATACCGAATATTTGAAACATACATGTGGACTCAGACCAACCATTTCCATAGTCTCAATTTCTTTTGCCTTTTCATTAGCTACTTTCTTCTCACCACGCTGCAAATAATGCCTATCTTTCCTTGTAATTCATAATTATGTTGAGTGATGTGGTGTTTGATTTCTTAAATGTTGTCCTCAACAAGGTTGATCCAAATTGCAGCTTTTCATCATGTTTTTGTTGTAGGAAACTCCTTGGTTTTTTCTTATATTGCTTGCTTGTTGTTGACTTTGTGCGTGCTCAGTTCTTAAAACCGGTTTCCCTTGCCGAGAATATGTGTAATATTTTTCTTTAAATTTTCCTTCATTTTTAGTCTTTTTGTTGACTTCCTTACATCAAATATGAATGAAGTCGCATGAGCACAATATAATGGATAAGAGGATCATTTTTTTGTTTTAAACCTCAAAACATGTGTTAGTAACATGAAATACAGCATGTGAAACATCTAGCGTTTATATTATGTACCTGTTATTATTTATTTTTTAAATATAATTCTCATGAATTTATAACATTATACAAAATATTGAAAGATCGAGTCTATTATGAAAAGTTCAATTCGCAAGCAAAAATATGGTGTATGAAATGCCAAAATTTTGTAGAAATGATGCTCCGTTCGTTGTAGAGATCGATTAGAATTTGTTTTATGAAATTTTGATGTTGCAATATCTCTACGATTTCTAATTGAGTGTCGATTCGGTATCCATGTTCTTCAATCATGTTGATGAGTTTTTAAATTTACAACTTTTCAAAACTCATTGAAATTATTGATGAATAATGTGGAATCACAAATAATATGAATTACGTGTCTGATCATTTGTTGATGTTTATCGGTGACGTTGTTGTTGATTGACGCGAGGAATAACAGTTAGAGGAGAGATTAGAATGCATATGATTTTGTGATTGAACTTGAGAATGAATCGCATTTGAAGAAAGGTTATGAGCGCAAGGTGTGTTTTTCGTTCGTGCGCATTCACAATGAAACGTGTATTTTACTATTTTTATGTGAAACTGTTATTCAGTCCTCCATCATTTATGCACGTTTTAATAAAGGACCTCGAGCACATAATATTTACGAATTAAGCCCCATATTTGATTTTCATTTGCCATATATTTTTAGCAGCTTCTAGTCTCACCATGAGAAGGTCTCACAGTGGACGAACTCTCTCTCTCCCCCCCTCTCTCTATACACACACACAATATGTGTATCTCACATTTTTATCACTTTTCATTACTCCAATCTCAATTCATGATTTACTTTCACTATTTTAAATTTTAAATTTGCTTATTTTGATCATCATATAATTATTAATATTACCACTTAAAATATTATAAGATTTATCGTAATATGCATTTTAATAAAATGACCATGTTATTTTAATTACACGTAATTAAATAAATTATTGACCAAAAATATATATTCATGATCAAGAAAAACCTAAGAGTAAATTTCTAGTAATTTATGGAGTTGAACTTTAACGATTTTTCTAGTGTGTGTCCATGAACACACGTTAAATTGATCAGACATATTTTAGTTAGTATGTGGCACAAATTCCTTCTTCATTCCTTAGGGATCGGACATTCCCCTCCCATGTGTCTATTATGCTATAGCTGGGCAACTTTTCACATTGCTGCTAATTTTATATTTATATATATATATATATATATATATATATATATTCCATGAGCATATAATACACATTGAGATTAACTATCATTTTGTGCAGGATATCATTCACGTTGGTTAAATTGTCAGTTATCAAATTAGTACATCAAACCAACTGCCTGACTTTCACAATTACTGCTCAATTCCACATTCATAAGATAAAAAGAAAACTTGAACAAAATATCCTAACATTCAAAACCTAAAATTCATCATATAACCACTAACCTTGACCAAATTCTGCACAAGTCTACAAAAGCACAAATCGTGCCCAAATTTTGCACAAATAGGTAAAGTTTAAACTAAGTCCAAATTTTGCACAAACTAGTAAATGCATCCACTTCAACATAAATTATAATATTTGAGAAACCTTTTATTAAAATGTAGTTTAAATGATTGCAAGTTGCTTAACTTTTACGCTTTGGTACATTTGTCTACCATTTCCTCCGTCCTCAATATCAAGAGAGTCTGAATCAGTCTAAATGGAGTATAAGAGGTCAGACTCTCTTATAATTTTTTTAAAAAGGTAAGGCTCTAGCATAAAATTCAAATGCGCAATCAAGATCAATATTAGTGTCATTACTGGTCTTTCGAATTGAGGGATACAAACTATTATCCTGTATTAGAAATGATTTTTCCTTATATATGCTTCAACGTTTAAACGATAGTCGATGTCCCAATTTGTTTAAAGTAAGCATCTTTAATGCCTGGAGGTGAAAAAGTATCTTGACGATATGATAACTTCCACATATTTCAACTCACATCTTCTATGCATTTCTGGCCGAGATTAATGAAATCCTAATCTCTGTAGATAGTCTAGGTTTCTCCTTCACAATGGATGATTATACGATGATTCAAGATTCGAGACTTTTTCTCGAATGTTCAAACATTCCACAAGCAACAAGTAGGCATGTACCTATTAAGTCCTTCTCTCCTTAGTACGCAAGGATAGGTTTAATCCAAGGGAAATCAAAGTCGAGCTTATATACACTCCTCAATTATGAAATATGATGTTGCCAAATTATATTTTGCATAAAAAAACACCCATATTTCTCCAACATTAATGCTTCTTTCCGGCTCTTTTTTTTATTACCACTAAGAAATGAACTACTAGGACACTTCAACACTAATCAATTGTGAGTAATAGAATGTTGTGCACTAACCATCTTTATTCAGGTACCTAATTTTTGGTTTTTACTTCCCACTAAAAATCCGCCAATTCAGATAAACTAAGTCTTAGATTCTTAATTTTCTGAAATAGTGTTATCTTCCCTTTCTCCAAATGCTCTTTTAGATCAAGAAAATCTCTCATAATTCCAGGTTGCATTTTTCTCTCTTGTGATTCATGCAAAACTCATCTTGTTTTCAACAGTTTAGTTTTAAAAATGTTACTAAGTTAAATCATGTGGTCAACTGTATTCCCTTTTTGTTTTTGTCTTCCAGCAATAGAAAATCGTGCGATTGCAATGCATGGCAGGTTTTGAGCAGGCGTCGTAGCTACACGGTTTCAACACATGAAATGAGAAATACTTATTTCCTAATAAAAAATCTTTGATTCTAGGACCAGAGAAAAATTCCATTATCATGATAAACAGATGAAATAAATTGGATTGGAAAACTAAATTCAAAACTAACTATTCTAAAATTAAATACAAACGTAAGGGTTCTAGATACATGTATTAAATTAATGATTTTTAAAAGCAAACTAAGAAATCAAGAGTTTTATAATTGGGATCTAAAATACGGTTTTAGAACTGTATCCTATATTTGTAGATAACCTAATATCTGTAGGTGGCCTAGGTTTCTCCTTCACAAGGGATTATTATACGAGGATCCCCAATATTGATAGTTGAATGTCAATAAATGGCTCGAGATTCGAGACTTTTGTCGAATATTCAAACCTTCCACAAGCAACAAGTATGCATGCACCTATCTTCTCCCTACTCAAGTGCAACCCGGGTCCAATCAAACATTGTATCTCTTTTCAACAAAGAATTAACCTTGTTAATATACTTATAACGAATGATGTACTTAATATTTCATTGGTAGAAAAAAAAGTGCATCAAATAACACCATGTGCATAGTAATTATTTTTATGATCATCCATGTCGATGCAGGCTAGTTGTTTCTTCATTACACATCCAAAACCTCCACAACTTTTATGCTATGTTGAAATGTTGTTTCACTAATTTTGTAAGCGTGTTGTTCCTCATTGGAACACATAAACTTGCTAAAGAAAACTTTCTTCAACATTATTTACACAGAATATCACATGAAATTTTGATTCGATTTGTAATTTTGGCGATGTAAGAATCTTACATGGTGAGAGTAGAAAACAAAAACTTGTTATATATAAAGGATAATTCTAATCACCAATCATTACCAATTCATTATTTTTTTCACACATATTACGTTTACCAAAAAGAATATATGTTCTTTAATTAATTCCCTTTTGAAGTTTGTTTTCAAGTGTTCAGTTTTAAAGTTCTTACTAAATTGAGCACGTGGTCAGTATTTTTATGTTTTTGTCTTCCATTAGTAGAGAGCAGTGTTGTGCCAGTGCATGGCGGTTTTTTAGCAACCGGCAATTTTGGCATGTTTCATCATCATAAATTCGGAATTTTTATTTCTTAATTTAGAATTAAAGATATGATTCATGCTAGTCAGATTGTTACTTATCATATTAGTATTTCAAGCCAGTTGTGTGACTTATTTAACAAAATTCGTGGCAATTACGACATTGTTGATTTTCATGCTCCAACTTTAGTATGAGTATTGAGGTATATGTGTATATTCCCTATTCCTTTTACGATAGTAGATATATTACTACAAGTTCATCAGGTTATCCCACATCACCTGTCAAGATTCTAGAAAATGCCCTCGATGACAACAAGCATTAGCACCTTTATAAACTCAAACTAGTAACACTACAATATAGGCCCATGACAAATCATAGTAGTCAACTTCACATTGGAGTTGTTCTCAAGTAGTAACCCCCGATTAATTGGAGCTACGACGTAATTATACCCACAAAATGCATTTCTTGTCACTATTCTTCCATGCATTCCCAAAGCAATGTCAAACAACTAATATCGTAATTTAAATTTAAAAATGTTTACAATTGCCAAACAAAGCGCATAATTATCGTTCAATTTCACATTCATAATCACATTCCAACATCCCAGACACAAAAGTAATCATATAACCACTAACCTTGGGAAAAGTTTTGCACCATTATATAAAGCACAAATCATGCCCAAATTTATCACAAGTAGATAAAGGTCAAACTAAGTCCAAATATTGCACAAATTAGTAAATTCATCCACTTCAACACAAGCTGGAATATTTGAGATAACTTTCATCACAATATAGTTTAAATACTTGCAAGTGGCTTGATTTCCACGCTTTGGTACAACTATCTACCATTTCCTGCATCCTCAATAGCAAGAGAGTCTGAATCTTTCTAAATGGAGTCCAAGAGGCCATGCTTTCTTGTTAATAAAATAAAAGAGGTAAGGCTCTAGCATAAAGTTCAAATACGCAGTCAAGATCAATATTAATGTCAATACTAGTCTTTCTAACAGAGGGAACTTGATCAGTAAATCTATATAAACTATTAGCCCGTATTAGAAATGATTCATCCTTGTATATGCTTCATCGCTTACATGATAGTTGATGTCCCAATTTATTTAAAGTAAGAAACTCTAACGCATGGAGGTGAATAAGTATCTTGAGAATATGAAAGAACTTCCACATATTCGAACTCACATCTTCTATGCATTTCTGGATGAGAACTCCATTTAATGAAATCCTAATCTTTGTATATGTATATATATAGCCTAGGTTTCTCCTTCAGAAGGGGTAATTATACGAGGATCCCCAACATTAAGAGTTGAATGTCAAAAAAATTGCTCGAGATTCGAAACTTTTTCTCGAATATCTAAACCTTCCACAAGAAACAAGTGAGCCTGGACCTATCCACCCCTTATATCCTTGCTCACGGGGATAGGTTTAATCAAGGAAAACCGAAGTCGAACATGAAGACACTCCTCAATAATGACATATGATGTTGTCAAATTATGTTTTGCATCAAAACACCCACATATTTCTCCAACATTAATGTTTTTTTTCAATTTCCTTTTTGGATTAACAATAGGAAATGAACTTATAGGACACTTCAACACTAATCAATTGTGAGGAATAGAATGTTGTGCTTGTTTCGGTACATGATTTGTGGTTTTACTTCCCACTGAAACACTGGGTTTTAATATAAAAGGAGCTTTCAATTTTTGATTTTCTAAAATAATCTCATATTCCCTTTTCTCCAAGTGCTTTTCTAGATCAAGAAAATATCTCACAATTTCAGGTTGCATTTTCTCCTCTTGTAATTCATGCAAAACCCATTTTGTTTACAAAAAATAAGTTTTAAAAATGTTACTAATGTTGAGTCATGTGGTCAACTATATTCATTTTTCAATTTTATCTTAAAGTAGTAGAAAAGCGTGCGATCGTAGTGTAGGCAAGGTTTCGAGTAACCGCCGTTGCCGCACAGTTTCGACACAGAAAATAAGTAATTCTTATTTTCTAATCCAACATCACTGGATTGTAAAACTAAATGCAAAACTAGCCGCTCTAAAATTCAATACAAACTTAAGGGTTCTAGATACATGTCTTAAATAAATAATTTAAAAGAAAAAAAAATCAAAATCAAGAGTTTAAGAATTGGGATCTAAAATACGATTTTAGAAATGTATTCTATGTTGGTAGAAAGCCTAATATTTGTAGATAGCCTAGGTTTCTCCTTCACATGGGATTATTATACGAGGATCCCCAACATCGAGGGTTGAATGTCAATAAATGGCTTGAGATTCGAGACTTTTTCTCGAATATTCAAACTTTCCACAAGCAACAAGTAGGCTTGCAACTATCCATCCCTTCTCTCCTCCGTACGAAGGAATATGTCTTATCGAGGAAAACCAACGTCGAACTTGTATACACTCCTCATATATACATATGATGTTGGCAAATTTTGTTTTGCATCAAAGCACACCCATGTTTCTCCTACTCTAACACGCTTTGTTTCGCTACCTGATTTCTTATTTTACTTCCCACTAAAATTCTATGTTTAAAAATAAAAGGAGTTTCCGATTCTTGATTTTCAGAAATAATCTCATCTTCACTTTTCTCCAAGTACCTTTCTAGATCAAGAAAATCTATCACAATTTCATATTTCATATTCTCCTCTTGTATTTCAAGCAAACCCATCTTGTTTACAACTATTTAGCTCTAAAACTGTTACTAAATTGAGTCACATGGTCTTACTATATTCCTTTTTTGTTTTTGTCTTCTAGTAGTAGAAAACCGTGCGATCACAGTGCATGCTAGGTTTTGAGTAACCTCTGTTGCGGCATAGTTTCAACATATGAAATTAGTAATTCTTATTTTCTAATCCAAAATCATTGGATTGCAAAACAGAATGCAAAAATACCCATTCTAAAATTAACAACAAACTTAAGGGTTCAAGATACATGTCTTAAATAAATAATTTAAAAGAAAGCTCAAAATCGAGAATTTAAGAATTGGGATCTAAAATACGGTTTTAGAACTGTATCCTACGTTGGTAGAAGGCATAACCTTTGTACATACCTTAGGTTTCTCCTTCAAAAGGGATTATTATTCGAGGATCCCCAGCATCGAGGGTTTAATGTTATTAAATGGCTCGAGATTCGAGAATTTTTCTCAAATATTCAAACTTTCCACAAGTAAAAAGTAGGCATGCACCTAACCACCCCTTCTCTCCTCTGTACGCAGGGATATGTCTTATTGAGAAAAACCAACGTTGAGCTTGTATACACTCCTCAATTATGACATATGATGTTAGGAAATTATGTTTTGCATCAAAGCACACCCATGTTTCTCCTACTCTAACACTCTTTGTTTCGGTACATGATTTCTACTTTTACTTCCCACTAAAACTCCGTGTTTTGATATAAAAGGAGGTTCTAATTCTTGATTTTCATAAATTATCTCATCTTCCCTTTTCTCCTAATGCTATTCTAGGTCAAGAAAATCTCTCACAATTTTAGGTTGCATTTTCTCCTCTTGTAATTCATGCAAAATCCATCTTGTTTACAACAATTTAATTTTTAAAATGTTACTAAATTGAGTCATGTGGTCAACTATATTCCTTTTTTTGTCTTCTGGTAGTTGAAAACCGTGTGATCGTAGTGCAGGCTAGGTTTTGAGTAACCGCCGTTGCCGCACAGTTTTGACACTGGAAATTAGTAATTCTTATTTCCTAATCCAAAATCATTGGATTGTAAAACTGAATGCAGAACTAGCCATTCTAAAATTTAATACAAACTTAAGAGTTTTAGATACATGCCTTAAATAAATAATTTAAAAGCAAACTCAATATCAAGAATTTTATAATTGGGATCTAAAATACGATTTTAGAACTGTATCCTAGGTTTGTAGAAAGTCTAATATTTTTAGATAGCGTATGGCTCTCCTTCACAAGGGATCATTATACGAGGATCCCCAAAATCGAGAATTAAATGTCAATAAATGGCTAGAGATTCGAGACTTTTTCTCGAATATTCAAACTTTCCACAAGCAACAAGTATATCTGTAACTATCCATCTCGTATGTCCTCCATACGTTGGGATACGTCTTATCGCGAAAACCAACGCCGAGCTTGTATAAACTTCTAAATTATATCATACGATGTTGGCAAATTATTTTTTGCATCAAAGCACACCCATTTTTCTGCTAGTCTAACACTCTTTGTTTCGGTACTTGATTTCTGGTTTCACTTCCCACTAAAAATCTAGGTTTTGAAATAAAAGGAATTTCCTATTCTTGATTTTACGATTCTTGATTTGCTGAAATAATCTCAACTTCCCTTTTCTCCAAGTGCTTTTCTAGAACAAGAAAATCTATCACAATTTAAGGTTGCATTTTTTCTCTCTTGTATTTCATGCAAAACCCATCTTGTTTACAACAATTTAGTTTTTAAAATGTTACTAAATTGAGTCATGCGGTCAATTATATTACTTTTTTGTTTTTGTCTTCTAGTAGTAGAAAACCGTGCAATCGTAGTGCATGTCGGATTTTGAGTAACCGCCGTTGTCGCACAGTTTCAACACGGGAAATTAGTAATTCTTATTTCCTAATCCAAAAATCTCTGGGTTATAAAACTTAATGCAAAAATAGCCATTCTAAAATTCAATACAAACTCAAGGGTTTTAAACACATGTCTTAAATAAATAATTTAAAAGCAAACTCAAAATCAAGAGTTTTAGTATTGGGATCTAAAATACGGTTTTAGAATTGTATTCTAGGTTTGTTGAAAGCCTAATCTTTGTAGATAGCCTAAGTATCTCCTTCGTAAGGGATTATTATAGGAGGATCCCCAACATCGAGAATTGAATGTCAATAAATGGTTCGATATTCGAGACTCTTTCTCAAATATTCAAACTTTCCACAGCAACAAGTAGGCCTGCACTTATCCATCCCTTCTCTCCTACGTACGCAGGGATAGGTCTTATTGATGAAAACCAACGTCGAGCTTGTATACACTCCTCAATTGTACATATGATGTTGGCAAATTATGTTTTGCATCAAAGCACACCCATGTTTCTCCTACTCTAACACTCTTTTTCTGTACCTGATTTCTGGTTTTACTTCCCACTGAAACTCTATGTTTTTTTTAAATAAAAGGAGCATCTGATTCTTGATTTGGTGAAATAATCTTATCTTCCCTTTTCTCCAAGTGCTTTTCTAGATCAAGAAAATCTATCACAGTTTCATAATGCATTTTATCCTCTTGTATTTCAGGCAAAACCCATCTTGTTTACAACAATTTAGATTTAAAAATGTCACTAAATTGAGTTATGTGGTCAACTACATTACTTTTTCGTTTTTGTCTTCTAGTAGTAGAAAACCGTGCAATCGCAGTGCAAGCCAGGTTCTGCGTAACCGCCGTTGCCTCACAATTTTTACCCAAGAAATTTATAATTATTATTTCTTAATCCAAAATAATTAGATTGTAAACTGAATGCAAAACTAACCGTTTTAAAATTCAATGCAAACTTAAGTGTTTTAGATACATATCTTTAATATATAATTTAAAAGCAAACTCAAAACCAAGAGTTTTAGAATTGAGATCTAAAATAGATTTCAGAACTGTATTCTAGGTTTGTATAAAGTCTAATGTTTGTAGATTGCCTAGGTTTCTCTGTCACAGGGGATTATTATATGAGGATCCCCAACATCGAGAATTAAATGTCAATAAAAGGCTCGATATTCGAGACTTTTTCTTGAATATTCAAATTTTTCACAAGCAACAAGTAAGCATGCACCTATCCATCCATTCTCTCCTCCCTACGAAGGAATAGGTCTAATCAAGGAAAACCAATGACGAGCTTGTATACACTCCTCAATTATAACATATCATGTTGGAAAATTATGTTTTGCATCAAAGCACACCCGTGTTTCTCCCACTCTAACACTCTTTGTTTCGATAACTGATTTCAGGTTTTACTTCTCACTAAAACTCTATTTTTTGATATAAAAGAAGTTTCCAATTCTTGATTTCTAAATTAATCTCATCTTTCCTTTTCTTCAAGTGCTTTTCTAGATCAAGAAAATTTCTCACAATTTCAGGTTGCATCGTCTCCTCGTGTAATTCATGCATAACCCATCTAGTGTATAAGAATTTAGCCTTAAAAATGTTACTAAATTGAGTGATGTGGTCAACTATATTCCTTTTTCGATTTTGTCTTCTAGTGGTAGAAAACTGTGCGATTGCAGTGCATGCTAGGTTTGTAAAAAAAAATCAATGGCCATTTTTTGGAACTTTAATCCTCCAGTTCCACTTGGAATTGGGTCCACGATGTCAATCCTCCATTTCTCAAAGGCCGCACTCCATAGACCTTGGTCATTCCAGACCTTGACTTCCTCTGCACCACTACAATTATCTGACAACTTTTGCATTTTTGAACGAAGCTTTGCACATCCTCGTAGGCTGTCGGCCAGTAGTATCCATATCGTATTATTTCTTTTTTGCTAAGAGCATGTGCAATGCAAAAGTCCTATTTTGGAACTTTTGCACTCTCTCTATTCTCATCAGTCTCAAATTCCACAATCATTCAGTCATGTCCACGTCATATAGTCTCTTCCATATCATCTTTGACTGGTCTCATTCTTTTTAATTATTTCCAACTTTAATTGCCTAAATAATTTTTTTCAACTCAAATTGAGACTTAAACATTACACATGCTCTTAGATATTATTATTTTCTACTTAAAAATACTATATTTTTAAATTTTAATTTAAAATATAATAATATTTGTATTTTATAATGTTAAAGTTGAGAAGTACATTTTTAAAATTAAAAAGGTATTATAGTTCTATAGATTAAGACCAAACCCATATTCAAAATATAGTAAATGAAATTAAAAATGCAAATATTTCACATAAAAAATTAAAATAAATATTATATAGTATATGAATAGGTTGGATAACTAACTGAATATTAGACACTATGTAGAGAAAAAAAATCTTGGTTAAATTAAATTTCCTAACTATTAGACGGATATTTTATAATTAATGCAATTTATGATGTTATTTAATGTTTATTTTTATTTATTGTAAAAAAAATTTCGTAATTTTAAAAATAATTTAAAATGTATCTCGAAATAAAATAATTATAATCCAACCCTAAATATTATGATACAATATTTTTCACGATTGGTTTAACCGTCATGTGGTTTAACAAGAGAGCTTATCAAAATATTAGTAAAAATTAACTATGAAAGCATTGCAGGAATAATTAAAATAATGTCTGAAAAAAAGAAAAAAACACATGCTTTGAAAAAGAAGAAAAAAACACCCCCTATGTTTGTGTGGCGCTAAACAAAAAACACATAAGCAACAATAAATAAAAAATGAGATTGTAGTGTCTTTTGAGTATCTTCTCATATGAAGACCCATTCCATCCACATAAGCAAACTTAACTAAAAGTTGGGTCTACAAGACCCTCATTGTGAAGAAAATAGGTTTTTTTTTATGTTAGTATGGAGAGGAAAACACTCCACTGTACTTGCTCTAAGATTCTTACACCTTGGTGTGCGCCACTCGATCCTTGTTCATATCCTAGGTGATGTGAGAAGCTTTATCTCTTTTCTTTGTTCTTATTTGTTGATAGGAGTCCATGTTCCAAATAAGGAACTATTAGTGTCATCCAACCTAACTCCCCATCATAGATTTGCGCCACAATTGTGAACGTAATACTCCTTATGGGGATCAACTTCCATGATCACTTCTTTTTGTTGGTGTAGGCTAGTGTACCCAAAAGTTGCTAACTTGCTGAGTGCGTATGCTTTAAAGTTTTTTGTTCGTGGGACGAAGTCAATTTTGACTAGTTAAATTTCATTGTCATCTCCCTCATCTTTGTTAGTTACTTGGCTAGCTGGTTTTCTCTGACTTCGTAGATACCGAGCACTTAATGTACTGTGACTTGAGAGTCGTATACCTAAACTGTCCTGATGCCCATTCCTATATTTAGATTCATTTACTAATGAGTGCTTCATACTCTAAGTCATTGTTTGTAAGGGGGGAATCAAATCACAATGCATATTTGTATTCTTCCCTTTCTGGGCTTATGGGCATAAGTCTCACCCCACATTTTTTCTACATGATGCTCTGTCTATGAAGAGTGTCTATGCGATCATTTCAAGCTTCATTTACTTTTAGCTCCCATGGTCATCAATTTTTATTGCTTCTGCAATTGAGAGCTTTCATCTCCTGTCATTTCAGCTTGAAAATCAGCCAGGGCTTGCCCCTTAAAAGATCTCCTCGCTTGAAAGTGAACTTCATGCTCACCCAATTTGATTGCTCATTTCATCAATCTACCCAATGCTTTGGGTTTATGAAGGACTTGTCTAATAGTATTATATGTGTACATTATAACCATGTGGCCTTAGAAGTGGGTCTGTAACCTTCTAGCATAGTGTTTAATGTCGACATCGGTTTTTTCGATGGGTAAATACCCATTTTTTACTCCTTGAAAACTACAAATTATGAAGTACAGTCATATTTACTTGCCGCTATCTTGGCGGACCATAACCAAACTGATTACATGACTTGGCACCTCTAGGTACGAGAATAGTGGTTCCTATATCTTTCGAGCTGCAAGTAGTGGCCGCCTTTGTAACCTCTCTCTCTCTCTCTCTCTCTCTCTCTCTTTCAAATCCTCACATGTCTTGTAACAATAATAATTTCAACTAGACTTATCAAATATTTTCAAAAATGTCAAAGATAGGCATATACTTCTCAACTACTTTTAAGACTAATCGATTTAACACGGCTAACAAACCAGTTAAAATATGTATGTCTTTCATTGAGAGATGTGGGAGTATCTCTTGTGTGGCTCATATTTTCTATGGATTAGCTTCAATCCCTGTTGGAGACAATTGGTATCCTAGAAACTTCCCCATTCCTACCCCGATGGTGCACTTATTTGGGTTTAGTTTCATCTTGATTGCACGCTGGGTGATCAGAGCCTTTTCCAGGTCATTTGCGAACTGGCTTACCAATCTTCTTTTGACTGGTGTCTGAATGCCTTATCAACAATTTGTTGATATGTCTCCTCAACATTCTTTCGGCTAAATGACATTTTCACGTTGTATAATGCTTTGAAGCTCGTTATAAAGGTTGTTTCTTCCATGTCTTTTGGGTTCATCAATATTTTATGATATCTGTTGCATGCGTCCAAAAAAGCTATGGCTTTGTATCCTGAGATCACGTGGGTAGCAATCTTTTGGCCAGTGTTCATTCAAGTCTGTGTAGTCAATACATATTTTCCATCATGCTTAGACTTTCTTTACCATAACTGAGTTTTCTAACCATGTTGGATAAATAATTTCTCTCAATGTTTCTATATGAACTAGAGTTTGCACTTTCTGTTCGATTACTTGTTGCCAATCGTGTGCTAGATTTTCTACTTTTGTATCACGGATTTCATGGACTGGTTTATATTGAGATAATGTGTTTTGATGGTGGGTTTTACCCCTCCCATGTATAGTACAGACCAAGTGAGCACATCTTTTTACTTTGTCAATGTCGCAATTAACTCCATATCTCCTTACGGAGGTAAAATTTCCCAATTTTAACTTCTTAAGTGTGGTCTTTGCCACTGGGGCGGACGAGCTCAACCTCTGTCCCAAAATCGACTTTAGGGTATTAGCTATCCCTTATTGATCATGTTGACCATCCACTAGTTTTCTCTATTAGTGATCATTCTCATTGTTATAACCTTGCATTGTCTGGCTGATTGTTAGTTCTCTCTATTTGCTACTACTCCAATTTCCAAAGGTGAATTTATAACTAGGTGATAGGGGAACCATATCGCTTTTGTTGCGTCTATCCATAGTCTTCCTATGATGGAATTGAATGGACTATAGGCATTCATGACTATGAAATCACATAGAATTGTGCATTTTTTTTGTTCTCTTCTCCAATGGTAACTAGTAGTTTTATGTTTCCCAGAGGCATCATGAACTTTCCATTGAACTCTACTAACGAAGTTGTTGATTTCTTGAGACCCGTTCGCTTAAAACCCAACTTTTTGAAGCAATCAATGAACGATATATCCACTGCGCTTCCATAATTGATGAAGACTCTATGTACCGTGGAGTTTCCTATCTTGGCTTGTATTACTAGTGGATCATTGTGTGGTGTTTCTTTCTGTACTTCATTATGTTCGCTAAATGTGATGGTTTCGTACATGCAGGGTCTTTTATCTACTGGTTCAAGTGGAGGCATACATCTCGCCCTTGCTTTCCAAGTCTTGTTAGACATCAATTTTGTTGACTCATGGATGGGCAAAATTATTTGTCTCTGCTTCCATCCGTCGAGTTCACCTCTTGCTCTATTGATGCTGTCATTTTTTTTGGTTTTTATTGAGTTGAGACTTCGTTAAGGGTGTCATAGCTATTCAACTTGATCAGCTGGAAATTTCTATTAGACTCATGCTCCTATCCTTTCTTGTATTGTGTCAGACGACCATGGTGAAACCGATCTTCAATTTTTGTTTTGAGGTTATTGCAATTCTCTGTTTCGTGGACGTGATCCTTATGAAAATCACATTAATATTCCACTGATCTCTTGTTTGGTGGCGTCCTCATTTGGAAATGTTCGCTAAAAAATTCTTATTGTTTTTCTAGATTTCTTTCCTTGGCCTTGTTAGCAATTTCTTAGGATAAGTGGTATTGCCGACTATTATATCTTTTCCTTTTACCAACAAAACTCCTTTTCCCCTCTCCTTTCCTCTTTTGCTTTGCTAGTGTCTTCTCCAGTTTGCTTTTCTCCTCATTCAATTTTGATTTTTCTGTCGTTTGCTTCCTTAGTGCGAATAAAATCTTCCACCAGCCTTTAGAGATCTCTTGGATGTTTTGGCATATTTGCAGTAAGTTTCTTGTAGAATTCTCCTGATAGCATTTTGTTCATAAATGCACCAGAGGACATTTGGTATGCCAGGTCACAAACTTGTAGACTTTCCAAAACAAAGCAGTCATGATACTTCGTTATGCTTTCTCAAATTCGCTTTGCAATGTTCATCAGGTCCACAAATGTTTTCTTGAACCTTTTCTTTTGATAAAATCTTCCCAAGAATTTATCTCAAAGTTGAGACCAAGTTTGGATGCTTCTTCTTGCTAGGCTATCACACAACGTGATCAGTGTTCCTGTTTAAAAAAAGGAAGGGTTTTGCATACTTGGTGGACTGGCGCATTGCAAAATTGTATGTTGTTGCAATAATAATTTAGGAGTTTATTTAGTTCTATCGTCCTATCGTATATTTTCACGTGATGAGGTAGCTTAAAATCCTTTGGCATTGCAAAGACATTCTGCAAGTTCTCTACTAGCGGGGAGTGCTCCATGTCTTCTTCCACCACAATACTCTTAGGGTCTTCTGTATTTCTTAGGTTCTATCATCATTCAAACTTTTAATGAGGCCTGACTCCTTGTTTTTGCCGACTTTATTCTTTAGCCCCTGTCGCATTGACATACTGCATATAGAGTTATTCCCCATTAGCTTCCATAAACGTTACAAATAATCATTTCTCTTTTTCATGCTTTGATTTGGGAGAGTCTCCTTTGTCTTTTTCATCCTCTACCCGGACGAATTCATGTTCAGGGTTATTGTTTCTAGGTCGCCCCCGGCTAGGCGTGCGTTCAGGTAACGATTGTTCCCACGTCTGGCTCCGCCCGCTCATGGTAACCACTACAACTTAGAAATAATGATCGATCCTCATAGATGGTGCCAATGATCAGGTTGACTTCTTCTGAATAATGGCAATAAAAGGGAACGGACGTGTGCAAGCTTTTCATCTGCTAGGTTCCTACAACAAGTCCCCATATTAATTTTGGAAGAGAAGTTTTTATGCTTAAGTAATAGACCTCTCTTCAGTTTAGTGAGCGTACATTGTCTCTCTAATGTTCACCTATTTATAGATTTCTCTAGTGAGCTACCACTGCGTCGTGGGTGGCCTAGATGTTGAACACCATTATGCGGACAAGTCACATTATTCAAGTTGGTTTCAAGATGAAACTTGTCCATTTGGACCCTCTTACATGTTAGATTCTCACATTGATCTTGACAGAATTATAACTCAATATAGAAGATCACAGATAAAAGTACCTATTAGATGGAAGACATGGTAAAGGTGGTGAGACAGTTGTTGAATGGAGATTTTGACATGTACCAACACTTCCATGGAAAAATTTCTATGATGGGTGCTACAGTGTTGGCCTTTGGATGCAAATAGTGAGGACACATTCGCTCCTTTCCTTATTTTTTAAAATTTTATGGTTAAGAAGACGATCTTCATATTTTGTCTGCTTTTTTTTCGGCCGATCACAGAATGCGTCTACTCCGTCGGTAAAATTTTATTTTTTTGAAATTCAAAGACGCATTCGCCGAATGCGTTTTCACCAATTTTCTTTTTTTAAATATTTTTATACAAAAAATAATTAAATATTATCTATTTTAAAAATAATTATAAAGCATAATTCAATAACAATAATATATAAAATAGTTATATTTATATTATAATTATAATATTTTTATTTATAATATAAAATAATAAAATAATGATTTTATAAGAAAATAATATATATTTATACTAAAATATTATAACAAATAATATTAATAAAAAACAAGTTCATATGAAAAATATATTTTTACTTAAATTCGACCCATATACAACTCGAAAAATAATATTATAATATTTTATACAAATAAGATTTAATATATTATATTTTTTTCAATATAGTTATAAAGTATAATTCAATTACAATAGTATATAAAATAGTTATATTTATATAAAATATTATTATTTTTATTTTTATTGATTATATAATAAAATAAAGATATGATAAGAAAATAAGATATGTTTATATTAAAATGTTATAGCAAATATTATTTTTTTTAAATGAGTTCATATGCAAATTATATTTTTATTTAAATTCGACCCATATATAAGTCGAAAAATAATACTATAATATTTTATACAAATAATATTTAAAATATTATAATTTTTTCAAAATAATTATAAAGTATAATTCAATTACAATAGTATATAAAATAGTTATATTTACATAAAATAATATTATATTTATTTATATTATAAATTAATAAAATAATGATTTTATAATAAAATAAGATATATATTAAAATATTATAACAAATATTTTTATTAAAAATAAGTTCATATGAAAATTATATTTTTATATAAATTCGACCCACATACAACTCGAAAAATAATATTATAATATTTTTATACAAATAATACTTAAAATATTATTTTCCAAAATAATTATAAAGCATAATTAAATTAAATAGTATATAAAATAGTTATATTTATATAAAATAATATCATTTTATTTATATTATAAAATATTAAATTAATGATTTTATTAAAAAATAATATATATTTATATTAAAATATTATAAGAAATATTATTATTAAAAATGAGCTCATATGAAAATTATGTTTTTTTTAAATTCGACCCATATACAACTCAAAAAATAATATAATTATATTTTTTATACAAATAATAATTAAAATTTATATTTTTTTCAAAATAATTATAAAGTATAGTTCAATTACAATAGTATATGAAAAATATATTTTTATTTAAATTCGACCCATATACAAGAAAATTATAATGTCAAAATTTCTTAATGTCAACTCTTAATTTTTATTTTTTTTTCAAAATTTCTAAAAACAAGAAAAAAAAACTTTAAATATATTAGAGGACGCATTCTCCAAATGCCTCCTCTCCATTTTTATATTTTTATTTCAAAATTTCTGAAAAATATAAATTAATTAATTATATTAAAGGACGCATTTGGAGAATGCGTCATCCCCATTTTTATTTTTTAAATTTCAAAAATAAAAAAATAAAAAAATCCCAGAGGACGCATTTCTTCCTTACTATTTTCCGTTCTGAAATTAAACCCTGCATCAAGTTGGTATTTCAACCCCATCAAAGAATGAACCGGGCTTCCATGATTGTGAAAAATGAGTTAAGTATATGCAATATTTTTTTCCGGACAATGGTTGCTAATCTTTTTTCAAAATTTCTGCACTGTATGCTTTATTTCTTTCATAAGCAACTAGAAGTCTATAAATTGTGATTTTTATATGCTTTAATCCATAATTTAAAATTATACCCTATCTATTCATTTAAAACATTGATGACTAGCCAATTACAATTCAATAAATAACTTTAAAAATGTTTTTTCTTACATATGTCAATTTTTGGGGTTTAAAGACAAATTATTGGGAAAGACCGTATTTTCATAACCTTATGGAAAAACGGTCTTTAATTACAATAATAAAAGGTAAAAAAAATTTAATTGCAATATTAAATTTTTATTATGCAACATGTAGTAATTATAAAATTTATAACTCAGTTCATGCAATCCAAAAAAATTATTTTCATTTCTTCTAATTTACACTTTAAACCTTGGTTTTTCCATGTCTTATGGAAAGATAGTCTTGAAAGACGGGCTCAGTTTCAAATATGTAATACAACAACTAATATGATTGAATGTGATCTTTATCCTTTGAAAATTGGATGTGAATTGTTGTAATTTGAGAAAGGAAGCTAAATAGTGACGGTAATCTAGGAATGAATTATGCAGTGCCAATAAAAGGTTGCTCGTCCGTAAATAAAAAACAAGAGTCCTTTGAGCCTAATTTTAAAGTGAAAGTGTCAATCTAATGCTGCAAAATTATGAAAGTGGCAAAATAAGTCTAATTTTACGGTGAATGTGACAATCTAACCGTGGACGTCGTTGACTTCAGTTGTCAACGAGAATTTTGGCCGGAATGTAATGAAATGACCATTTTACCCTTGAAATTTAAAAAATAAAAATGAAAAGACGTAATAGCCCCTTATATTTTCTTTCTACATTCTTCCCTGCTATGTTTATTTCTTCTTTATTCACCGTTGCATTTTTTTCTCCGACGCTTTCTCATTTAATCTCACTGGCGGTGGCATGAGATCTTCTTCTCATTAAATGAGTGGTGGTGCGGGTCACTGTGATCTTTTTCTGTCGGCAGCGGTAGGGTTTTGAACGAGTTATGTGGTCACAGTTTGGAGCTCCAGAATGCATCACAGTGGGTTTCGAGCTTCAAGACGGGCCACAGTAGCTTTTTGAGCGAGTTACAGTGGTTCGATTTGGAGCTCCAGAATGGCAGGAATGACGTTAAAGAATCTTTCGGCAGCGGCATCGAAGTGGATTTTTGATTTGAGGATAGGGTGGGTGAGTTGGAGTTTGATGAGAGTATTTTGGGGAACGAGAATGTCCGATGGTGACTGGTGAATGATGGTTGTGGCGAGGGCAGTTTTGGGAGTTGTGGGTTTAACATCTGGTTCTCCGGCTCAACTCGGATGAGCGGTTGTGGTTTGTGGCGGAGAGATAGGCAGTGGTGGTGGGTTGCAGGGAAGTGAGGGTGACGGGTCACGATGGCTGGGTAGTGGTGGTTTGTGGCTGGTGGGAGAGCTGGGCGGTAGTGGTGGATTGTGTGGAAGAGGGGGCGGCGGGAGGGGGCGGCGGGAGGTTGTGGTGGCTGAGGGCGGTGGCCGGTGATGATTTGGTGGTGCGATCAGTGGTTGGGGTAAGAGAGGGGTTTGAAGAAGAAGAAGAAACGGGGTAAGGCAAAATACGGAAAGAATTTCCAATTTATGGTAAAAGAGTATTTTCGTCATTTTAAATTTGGTCAACATCTAAATCCTCCGGTCAACGCTGAAAATTGGCCAAAAGGTTGTAACTGCACTTTTTATCATAAAGTTAGTATTAATTTTGACACTTTTTCTGACTTTGTTGGGTTAGATTGACACTTTCACCCTATACAATACGGCTAGAAGTGTAAAAATCGTAAAAAACAATCTCAAAAAATTATTTCAACTTTAAAGGTTTTCATTTCTTTTAGTATTGCACATTAGAAGGCGGTTTAACCGTATTTTTTTTTGAAAAATTACGTACAATCAACCAAATTACATATAAAACATCCTAATCTAGAACCTAACTAAGAGACACTACCATTGAATCTATTGAAACTCAGTGGCATGAAAATCCATCCATTTGAACCAACGCCACCGAAACCGAAATCACCACGATCTCACCATCATCGACCACTTGCATGTTGGGAAACCACAATGGGGACGACCGACACAGTCTCATGACGCTGGGTAATCCCCATCAAGAAATTGCTCTAATATTCACAATTTTTTACATGAGTGTGTTTTGAACCCTGGACCTCTCAGTTATAGAGAGTATGGATTACCACTAAACCATGCCCAGTTCACTAACCGTACATTATTAATATCTATAATTTGAATCATTTATTTAAAAACGGAAAAACATAAATAAACCCTTGAATTAGTTGTGAGGTTTACTTGTATCATTTTATTTATAAAAATGATTTCTCCAATCACCTAAATAAATAAAAACTTACAATAATGTCAACATGTCTTGTTCCTTTTGAATAAATATAAATAAACCCTTACTGTGCGTTATATGACATCACCAATTATTTCCTTTTTGAAAGATTACATACAAGCAACCAATCACCAATTATTTCCTTATCCCTTACTCTGCTGCAAAACAGCAAAACACTTCCGCGCTCTCTTGAGTGCAGGTATTTCTTGTTTTGAAGCAGCGCATGCCTCCATAATTATTAATCATTGGCCAAATTCATACCCACTAGATTGCTACAACTTTGAAATTCTTGTTTCCAAAACTTTTTCGGAGGTTGTTGCTCGATTTCTTCAATCAGCATCAGGAAATTACCTAAATCTCGCTGGAGTCGTGAAAATACCAACAACACACCTAGAAAATAAAAACAAACAGAGACAAATTAAGGTTAATCTAAACCCTACTTTCATCTAGGGAAGTCATTCTACAACGTAACTTCTCTATAACCCAAAAGTAGGTAGTATTGCCCTTCAAACCTGTCGTAAATGTGGTGTAATAGGAAGGTGGGAGTTCCATTGTACGCCAGAAAACTCCGTTCAACGAATACAAACAATTACAGAAAGACCTGTTATTCTATTTTTCATCAGGCCAGGCCATGTACCCGCCACCGGATGCCCTATTTTAACTGCTGCTCAAAATCTATCACCACTGCGCCCAATAGATATCTATAACTGAATCACTTCTAAAAGAAGCTACACAATGATTAATTATGAATCACAATAAATAAATTTATATTTATATTATGAAATTGGTTCATTATTAATTTTCTTTTGCATCATTAAATTTGATCATTTTTTTTTACAAAAGAAGGACTATTATGAAATTTAAAACTTACAAAATCAAAGTGGTTATATATTCCTTGAAGAAAAGTTTCGTTAATTTATTTGTAATCGTTAATAATTGAGAAAAAAGTGTCATATAAACTATGTATTTATAATTGAAAAATTAAATCTTGTAAAAAATAGTTTCAAATCATTTAGAATATTTTGAAAATAAAATTTTAAAGTTAATGCCGAAAAAATATTTTCTTACACTTTTTGGCCATTTAAAACTTATTGATTAAACAATTTGTCTCTTGAAATACAGTCTTTCCAAATTTATGAAAAAACCAAGGTTCAAAGTGCAAATTAGAAGAAATGAAGATACGCTTTTCTTATTGCATGAATCGGGTTATAAACTTTATACTTACTACACATTGCATAATAAAATTTTGATATTGCAACTAAGATCTTTTACATTTTATTATTTTAATTAAACTCCATCTTTTCATAAGATTATGGAAAGAAGGTTTTTCCCAAAATTCTGCCTTGATTAAATGTGGGAACCATTTAAAATTTGAATTTTGTACTTTTAGTATTGTCATAACGGCTGGATAAATTATATTAAAATAATTACATTTTGAATTTATCGGATTGTGAAATAGTTAATTTAAAAGAGTTTTTAAATTAAAATAGCAATGAAAACCACCGACTTTATAATTTCAATATTGCCACTAACTTGAAATTATATCCGCTTGATAAATATATGACATCACCAATTATTTCCTTATTTCTTACCCCTGCTGCAAAACATTTTCGCGCTCTCCTCTCATCTTTCCATAACTTTGTCTTCAAAGATTTCCATATTCAGACACTAGGGTTTGGTTTCAATGATGGAAACTTGGGAGAAATTAGCATTTTTGGGTGAGGGATCGTTCGGGAGAGTTTTCTTGGCCTCTCCGGCGAACGCACGCGACGGAGACCGAGCAATCGCCGTCAAATCTGCTCACATCGCCGACGAATTGAGTCGAAATTGCTTGCAAGTGGAGGCTGGTTTCTTGGAGGAATTGAAAGGCGAACCGTACATTGTTCGCTGCTTCGGGGAGGATTGGAGTGTGGAAAACGGGCAAGAGACTTACAATTTGCTTCTCGAGTTCGCCAATGGAGGTACTCTGTCTCATCTCATTAGGAACTCGCCTCCCATGGACGCCGCTCAGGTCGCATATTTCGCGAGGATGTTGCTGACAGGACTCTCCAGGATTCATGCCCGTGGAATCGTTCATTGCGATCTCAAGCCAGGAAATATCCTCGTTTTTGGCAGTAGTGGAAACCCTAGGTTGAAAATTGCGGACTTCGGACAGGCGAGGAGGGTTTCGGAAAAAGAGGAAGTTGATGAATGGGAGAAGTATCGTAACAGAGGATCCACGTATTATGCTTCCCCTGAGTCGGTGGCTTGGGGGGAACACGGCACTTGCACTGATATTTGGTCTCTGGG
>JAULKM010105290.1:0-41846 GCA_032355605.1 Rubia tinctorum | reverse complement strand
AAAAATAACTCTAACTAGTTGATAAAAGTGTCAATATAACCCTAAGACATCATTTTCGGCATTGACCGCATATAAAATAACTTAAATGCCCTTATACACAAAACCTATAAGTGTTAAGAAAAATTTTTCCTCATACAACCACCAGACTGCCACCACCGAACCGCCTTCACTTGATCCCCACCCCTAGCCCCACGGCAACCACCCTCAGCCCAGCCGCAATCACACCCAACCATATTCCCGTCGTCGTGAAACCCAATACACCCCCCCCCCCCCCCCCCCCACCCCAGCCCCAGCCCTAGCCCCGCCGCCATGAAACCCTAACTCGCAAAGCTCCCCACTTCACCACCCGCTGCCACCAACCCCAGCCTCAGCCACGCCGTTGTGAAACTGTTACTTGCGAAGCTCGTCATTCCACCACCCACCGCCACCAACGTTAGCCCTAGCCCTGCCGATGTGAAACCCTAACCTACGAAGCTCATCATTTCACCAACCCCAGCCTCAGTCCCGCCGTCGTGAAACCCTAACCTGTGAAACTAACCGTTCCATCACACGCCGCCGCCACCCCTTGCCACAGCCACATTGTCATGAAAACCTAACCTGCAAAGCCCTCCACTCTACCGCCCAACACCCAATCCCGGCTTCACACCATCTCCGACCGAACCTGGCCACCACCCCACTCCTAGCCACCCACAACTAATCACTGTCAAAACCCTAGCCCACCCGCCACCAAGCCCCGACCACGCACCACCTCCGAGAGATGAATTGAGATAAATAAGAGAGATGGAGGATCAAAGAAGTTGAATCGAGATGAATAAGAGATATTGAGAATCGAAGAAGAGAGTTAAAAGGCGAAACGGCCGTGGAGGAGAAAAAGTTGGGTGAATCAGAGAAAAGATGGGAAAATGATTTTGGGTTATAATAGTTATTTTATTTTAATTTTCAGTTTTTTAAAAAAATTATGAGGGAAAAATTGTAGTATTTTTTAATATAAAATTCCAGTTAAAAGTTGCTAGAATGGGTATGTTTTCCCTTAAACTAACTGTCTAGAGTTATATCTGTACTTTCAATTGTCAAAAGGTTATATTGGCACTTATGTCAATCAGGTAGCGTTATAAAAACACTTTTCTCTTTAATTTTTATATTAAAAAATATCGAAAACAAAATCGATGTCGGTTCTGCATTCAGTAGTTCATGGCAGGGCAAAAATCCTCTATAGGATTATTTTTTTTAAAGGGGAAACAAGCCCCAAATAAAACCATAAATTCCGGTGAAAACATTAATCTCGGCGAAACACAGAATCATAAAAATTTAAATTCTGGCCAAAATGATCCTGAATAACATTCATTTACATCTAAACCTATCTTAGACAAAACCTAATATTCACTACTGCAGAGCTATGGCATAGGCACTGGTATTTCGGCACATAGGCACCAGTATCTTGGACCTCATGAATACTGTTGTCTAAGTGATCCAGTGCTAGAAAACTTAGCACTGGTAATCAATTCGATGCTAATAAAAACCTAACATCGGCTGGATCTATCGGTGAAAATAAAAGTGAACCGGTGCTGGAAATCTACATGGGGCACCTGTTGTTGGTTGGTATCGATGCTAGTAAATAGGTTATCAATAAAAAAAATCTAACCAGTGAGAATAAACTCACTTACCAGAACATGAAGCCTATAAATTCATAGAGAACAATAGGACGAACAAAACACAAAAAGAACCTGAAGTTCATGTAAAAAAAATGGAAAATTCACAACCAAAAATCAAAAGCTCATTACATATATCTGAAAATACATAACAGCCCAAAATTCATGAAAAAAGTAGACCTAAGCATAGATTAACAACATCAATTATCATAAAAAACTAGAACCTAATATCCATTAACCTAGAAATAACATTGACGAACCAAAACCGTGAAGGTGAGGTTGGGCATAAAGACTAAGGTGCGTCGGACGGGTGCCTATGATGATCATTTAGGTGCTAGGTACTTCAAACGTAGCTGTGTTACGCTGTTTTATACGGGCATTTTTTTCCCACTCAAGAATAAAGAGAAAAAATATATTCTAAGTACCTAACACGGTATGGAAACTGATGCTTATGGTGATCATACCGGTGCTTATATATTTCAAAAGCAGCTGTGTGATGCTGCTTTATATAGGCGTTTTAATTTTTTTCCCACCCGAGAAAAAATTGAAGAAAAAATCCCTATGATGGTGCTACTGACACTCATAAAAAATCCATCCAAAATATTGGAAAATTTTCAAATTTACATTTTCCCGCTACACAGTAGTACCGACATATGACTGAAAATAATGTCGGGCTAGTATATTTTACCCCCTAAGGTAACTTTTTCATTTTTACAATTATGACCACAAGATTTTTTTGGAGGAGGCGAATCACAAAATTGGATAAACCAAAAAGTATTTAAATAAGAGACAATTACGCTATTAAAATTTGGGCTACAATGGGTGAATGGAAGAGCCTGTAACATCATTCTTAAAAAATTACACTGTGGCCTAAAATTGTGTTACCCAATTACCCATTGCTCCAAAATACACAATTTTTGTTAGAAAAAAGTGCTAAAATAACCCTATCTTTTGGCTGAATGTGCCAATATAACACTGTAATTTGAAAAAGTGCATATCTAACCTTGGACTTGGCTGAATTTTAAGTTAACGACTGATTACCCGGAATTAGGTGAAATGAAAATTTTACCCTTGATTAAAAAAGAAAAATTCGAAAAGTGTGAAAAGAACAAACTACCATCATCTCCAATTTCTTTTTGTCCTCATCCTCATTTTCCTCTTTCCGTCATTGTCCTCCTCCCCTATTGAATTTCCCTTATTATTCCCCGCCGTTGAACATCCATTTGTCTTCCCTTTTGCTCCCGCTCAAGTCCTTTTAACAGTGCCCATTTTAGATTTGTGTGGTGGTCATTTTCAGCAATGAGACTTAACGGCGGTGCGGGACGAAGCGGCAGGGGCTGGTGGCGGTGGGGTGCTGAGCGGCGTGCGCCCAGGGGTCGGCAGTGGGGCTGAGCGACTTGGGATTAGGGTTTCTGATGATGGGGTCTGGGCGGCAGTGAGGTTTTCGGTGATAGGGTCTGAGCGACGGTGGGACCTGACTGGCGGTGGGGGTTTTCGGCGATTGGATCTGAGTGGCGGTGGTGGAGCAGCGTTGGAGGGCTGACCGGTGGTGGTGGAGCAGCGCTGGAGGGCTAACTGGCAGTGGTGGCCTAAGCGGCTAGGGTCCAATATCAAGACATCATCTTTAGCTAGTGTCGACGTCCTCCTTTTCTAATGTCTGCCGCAGCTGTCATCATCCTCCTCAAGTGTTCTTCACGTCGACATTGTCCTCCTCCATTGTTCTTCGCAGCTGTCGTCGTCCTCCTCCAACGTCCGTCATGCCATCCTCCTCCAACTTCCGTCGCACCGTCCTCCTCCTCCTCCTCCAATGCCCGAAGCTAGCATCATCGTCGTCCTCCTCTAATGTTCAGTGAGTTATTGAATAATGTCGGATTATTTTGAAATTATTTTGATTTCACTTTAGGATCAATCTTGTTTCATTTGATAATGATGCTATGCAATTATGTTGTTGATTTCATTTGTCTCAATTTGAGTGCAATTTTGCTTATGTTATTGGTTCTTTGTTTTGGGTTGTTCGAAATGCTACCGGTGACGTTTTCCAGTAGAGCAATGGTGTTTCCCGACGGATCAGCGGCATTTTCCGATAGTGTGGGTTTTGAAGAAGAAGAAAACCCAAGAGCGGCCATATCACGAGAGGTATAATGAGCATCAATTTTTCTTCTTTGGTCTAAGGGATAATTTTGTAATTTTACTATTTGATCAATGTCTTAATTTCTAGGATCAATGTCGGAATTGGGAACTTTGGATATATCGGCATGAATATGTCAAAAGTTAGGGATTTATTGCCACAACTAATAATAAGTTAGGGTTAAATTGACATTTTCTTAGATTACAGGGTTATATTGTCAAGTTTAGGCTAAAGTTAGAGTTATAAATTTATTTTGCCCTTTTTTTCTTGCCTAAATGTAAAAATATATAAAAAGTGATTTTTTGGGTGAAATAATTAAAAGCACTACATGTTTTAAAGTAATTTATGGTTGATTACTTAGATGTTACAAAGTGTAACTGGAAAGGATTATGGATATGTTCTTGTGCTCAATTGTTGATAAATACCCTTACGGACATGGAAAATACATTGGGGGTGTATATGGTAGGATCATGTTCAAGCAAATTTCAATTTGGAGTTATGACTAAAGTTTTTACTTTTTGCACTTAGGTACCTCCAAGAAAGTTGGAGTAGTCGAATCACGAAATTGGCAGCACCAAAATGCAATTCAATAATATAAGATCACAACTTTGCAATTTTGGCGTGTATGGGTGAACGGAAGGGTTTCGAAAGTCAACATTTATTACTTCTATAAATTCTTGAAAAATTACACTATGACCCAAAATTGTGTACCCCATTACCCATTGCTCCAAAATACATGATTTTTTAGCTTGTTTTTTAAAATATAGAAATATAAATAAATAATTTTTTGGGTGAAATATTGGAAAACCCTAGTGCATGTTCTAGTGTAACTTATGATTGATTACTTAGAAGTTACAAAGTGAAATCGAAAAGGATTATAAATATGTTCTTGTACCCGATTTTTGATAAATATCCCCTTACAGGCATGGAAAATACACTGGGTATGTTATGGTAAGATCACGTTCAAGCAGATTTCAATTTGGAGTTACATGAAAACTTTTAAATATTTGCACTTAGGTCCCTCCAAGAAAGTTGATGGGGTCGAATCACAAAATTGGTAACACAGAAATGCAATTCACCGAGAAACGATCGTGAATTGCTGATTTGGGCCTGAACGAGGGGCACAGAGGGGCCTAGAATCAAAACAATGATTACTTCTACACAATTTCTATAAAATTACACCGTGGCCCCCAAATATTACAAACACACCCTTCTACACATTAATTATTGAACCATCTCTCCCAAAAATCCAATACCCACAAAAAAGGGTTGGTCAGCATTAAATGCATTCTTATCACTGGTATATTATAAACTATACTGGTGCAAGATATTTTCCCACCATAATTTTACCCGCAAAAATTACTATTCTAGTCATAGACACTAGCATATGTCATTCAGCCAAAACGATGCTGGTAAATATCAAATTCAGATTTTTTTTTCTTCAAAGGCACTGTTATTCAGTGAACCGGTGCTGGATTTATTCATAGGCACCGGTATTTTGGTTCATTTACCAGATTACTAGTGGCTATGAAATTCTTAGCACCAGTATTGCTCTCCCAGCACTGACATACCGGTGTCTATGTACCTGTTTTTCCGTAGTGCTTTAATAAAAAATCAACTTTTGTACGAAATGAATATATCATATCTGGACATGCACAAGTAATAAAACAATTAGCATAAATTTAACATCTAAATAAACCAATCGTCGGTGGTGCCATTGATGTGAGGCAGTGATAAGGTGGTGGTGTCACCGATGTGAGGCAGTGGTGACCAAGAGCAGTGCAACGTCAATGTGAGGCGGTGGTGGAAAAAATGATCGTTTAAACTACGTGACTTAAACGTCAACAAACATTATGAAAATATTTAAAATTTAGATTTCAAATATATGATGTTGATTTAAAAAATAATTTCAAAATACAACTAAAAAAGAAAAAAAAAAGTAGTTTGCCAAAGAAAAAGAAAACAAAGAAAGGCTAGAGACCAGCTTTCAAAAAAAGAAAAATATTAGCGAATGATGGAATGAAGACAAGGAAGGGTAAAGGAAGCATTTTTGTTATGAAACAAGGACATAATGCTAATGGAAACATGGGTCATTAAATGTGGTTCTAACATATCACATAAGACAGTTTTCAAGTTTCTTCTCTAACTTGGACTTTAATTGCTCATGATTAAAGGCGGTTGAAAATTTTCCTTTAATTGGGATTCAAATTCGGGGTTCTAAAAAATGGTTGGAAATCGATAGGTTTTCGACGGTTCCACCAGGTGCGGGCTCTCATTGTACTCCAAAAATTACACTCCCAAAATACGTTTCCCACAAACTCCTTTTTCATTCAACGCGTTATATTTAACACTCAAAATCAATTCTTAGGCTTGTCGTTCCAACGAATCAACAAAATTCAACACTCAAAATTAGGGATGATCATGGGTTTATCACCCGACCCAGACCAGCATGGTCTAGACCCGTTGGGTAGGGTATGAGTTCAAAAAAATTTAGACCCATTGAGTCCAGGTCGAATATGGGGCTAAACTTGAAAAATAATTCAAGGGCCGGGTCTAAAATATTAGGACTCTGACCCAACCTAGGCTTAACCCGTAGACTCATATTATCCTAAGTGTATATAATATATATATATATATATATATATATTATTCTATTTTCAAAATTACTTTCATATTCTCTTTGTAATTTTATTTTTAATATGTGTATTGTATATTTTTTTCTTGAAGAATTAATTCATGGCCATACTGAAATTGAATTATTTATTTTTAAGATAATGCATATTTTATTTAGTGAAGAAAAAGAATTAGAAAGTTAAATCCATTATAGACTCAAGACCCTTTTAGACCCATTAGATTTTGGAATAGATCGGATTGGGTTTGGGCCTAACTATAATATTTAAGGACCAGGCCGGACCCATAATCATCCCTACTCAAAATGAATCCTGGGAGGTTGTAAAATTTACATCTACTCTGTTCATGTTACATGTTGCACGTTCCAAGAAAACAAAGTTCAACATACAAAAATCAAAACACAAAACTATACAACATGTTGAGAGTTGATGATGGTTAATCTTATTAAGCCCATATAAAGTGCTGGGCTATTGTGGCCCAATAAGGTCAACATAAATGGTCAATATTATAACCGTATTTTTTGGCATTTAGTATACCATGAAGAGGTTAAATTATACACAAATACTATTAGGCTTAGCTAGGTATAAATACAAGGTACGTCTACATTTTTTAGAATTCAATTATTTTTATATAGTATTCATACGGTTTGCTGACTTATACATCAGAGAGCTTTTCCCTGGAATACTATGGGGCTTGTTTTTTGCAAATCACGACCAAAAGACTCGGAGGTGCTGCTTGATTAGTTTTGTGACGCATCAATTGGCACGCCCAGTGGGACCGATTAAGTTAGATTTACATCTCTTGGTTTATGTCCACTTCTACGACTACTCGAAGGAGTGAGAGGTTGAGGCTCAAGGGAACAGGTGCTGGTGACGAGGTGTAATCTCCATACAGGAGAGAGAAAGATAGTTAATCCCTCAACTTCGCAGAATGTTGAGCATGAGGCATTGTAGGTCTTGATTAATGAGCATTAGATGGTGCAAGTCTTGACTACACCGGATTTGGTGCCTATCAAAGCATATTGAGCTGATGTGGCAGTACCTTCGAGGCAACCAGAGGTTAACTTAGAGCCTGGTGTAGGAGCTGGGAACACAGGCCCTGTTTAAAACTTATATGTGGGTTCGCATTATGAGAGAGATGGACATATTACGGAAGTTTCTGGCGATTTATACATCAAGGCTTATAAACAGAATATCCAGGCGAATCGAGACACATGAGCAGTTGGTTCGCAGCCGGATATGGCGGATGTGGCGCAAATGCTGGCAGCAGCAGGATATTAGATTACCCCTCCCTCGATGCCAATGGGAGCATTGAGAGGTTTGGTACCCTTGGCAGCTATGTAGATGCCATTGAGGCCCGTGTCTCAACCCATGCTAGCATTCCTCTATCTTGGGTGTGGGGGAGAGATGTCTCAACCGTGGCCTCAATCCTTATTTCCGGATTATTCTCAAGGGATGGTGTACCCAATGCCTTCTTCGATGCCTGAAATCCCAGCAGTTGCTTTCCTTGGAGTTGAAGCTGGATATGGAATGATGTCTTACATGCATGGGGATCCAGGGATATGGTAGTGTAGGGTTAGAAAATCCCATGCTCAGTTAGGGACCTTATGGTCTCTATGGGCAGGTTCCAATACACTCAGGGACCATGCGGCCTTGGGTACACTCTGATCATTTGGGTTCTCACCCCATGTATCGTATGCCATATGGAGAAGTCTATCAAGGATTGAACCTGCCTAGAGATCCACCGTCAGCAGGATTAAGAGGAGATATTGGGGATTCGCTAAGGAGAGAATTAGACAGATTGATTGGGCCAATGGGACATGCCAGCAAGTTCTCCTTTTAGTCCAATGATAATCGCAGTTTGATGGCCGGCAGATATAAAGTACATATGATTCAGATCCTCAAGAGTTCATTCAGACATTTCTAAGTCTCATGAAATCAAGGGATTTCGAGGAAAGGTTGACATGTAAGCTTGTTGGGAGTTATATTCAAAGGAAGGCTCAAGAATGGTTTAACAAGTTACCCAAGGGTTCATTGCACTCTTTTTGGGATTTCAGTGTAGCTCTTTTGAGTCAATATGCTTAGAAGAAGAAGTTCACCAATACTTTACCCGAGTTGTACCAAACTAAGCAGAAGTCAGGAGAAACTACGAAGGATTTTTATCACATATAAGTTAATGAAAGCTTGGAAGTAGTGGAAAGTAGGGAGAATGAAGTAATCCGGGCGTATTTGATAGGTATGCAGGATGTGGAGTTGTATAAGAAGTTGACATTCCTCCTCCCGGCCTCGCTTTAATAAACCGTGGGAGATCTACTAAACTGAGAGAAGGCTGTCAAGTATTATGGGTCAAAGATAAAATTTGTATTGTTGCTCCCATTCCTACTACTATATTACCAAGATTGGTAGATAGCGAAAAGTACCGAGGTCGTCCACAAAGATGTTAGGAATCTACTAATCAACTACACACAACTGTGTCGGGTCGTTAATCCGACCACGTGTTAGGAACAATAAGTGTTAGTAAAACAAGAATTTGGGGGGTTTATTTACTAAAACTACTAACATGCAATTGATCACGAGAATAAAATGTATAAACTAACATTTGAGGAATATTTGTGTAACATGATTAATGTCATTTTGATCTTTAATTTCATCACATAAAAGAACTATGAACATATTCGAGTGTTTGTGACACGTAGTGCAGACAATGGTCGAAACTTCCCCTTATCTGTCACATAAGGGTGCGCATATAAAATCTTCCTTCGGTTTCACCTCTGCAACTAGGAGAGTGCAACAACGGCTATGACTCATTGCGCAGGTCAAATTCTCTCTCGTGTGATTAAGTCTCGGGCAGAACACTACGAATGCTCTACCCCTGGGCCTAAAGAGGAAAAGAAAGTAGGCATCTTATCATGGCTTTAGGGTCACAAAGGTAACAACTCGCCGGCTTACAAGTGCATGGTCAATCGTAACGTTAACTCGACAACCTATGTGCACACACCCACGTGGATCCATACCCATCATTACATCAAGCGCATCTAGGTTACCTTCCCCAGGGGGTATCAATAATGCATCAATATGAAAATAGACTTCGGTGTGTGCTAACTAACTTTGACAATCATGCATGTACAAGAATATGAAGAACAAGCAAACATAATGATCACAAAACACATAGAAATAGGCAGATCTAAAAAATCAAACAAAATAAGCATTAATACATGAATACAAATATTATACCAAAGTTAATTAACTATTCCCTAAGAATTGATCCCAAGTATTTCATTGGATTCAATGTCTTTGGGCAAAACCAAAAATAAAGAGAAGAAAGGAAAATAACATAAAGAGAAGAAAGAGTATTTTCTCTCTCTAGCCTACTCTTGAAGATGAAAATTGGGCATAAACGTAATCCATGAGGGAAAATATTGAGTTAAAAGCCATGGATCTAGGAAAAAAGAGAAGAAGAACTCTAGAGAGAGAGAATTCTCCTCTTCTTTCTACCTACCAAAAACTAGAAATCTACATTATGCCTGCTTGTTAAACCCTAGGAGACTAAAGACTCCTTATATAGGAGAAGATAAATGGGCTTCTAAAGGACCAATTTGGAAGAAACCCTAAGGAAAACCCTAAGGCTTCCACTAGTGAAACCGGTCCCCACTTGTGCCACATCAGTGTGGGGTTGAAAAAGCATGCAGCGCGTGCATGGCATGGACCATGCAATATTGCACGGACCATCGACTGGGACAAATACTTGAGGGTGTTAAGCACAAGGCCAGTGGTAAAGCTCGTGAAGCGCGGACCAAAGATCTTCAACTTCCATTCTTGGCGCACTGGTTGTGCCAAAACACACAGAATGTGTCGGGACTTAGTTTCCTAATATCTTGGCTTGGCTCGGGCTTAGAACAACTATGTAGGCGACCCGAATCGTGTTGAAAAGCTATAGCACGGGCCTGTTTTTTCCTTCAATTTGTTGCGCTGCTACTGATGAATCGCTGATTTGATTTGGGAGTTCTTGTAGTCCATTTCATATTGATTGAGAAGACAAATCCAATGGTGCCACCCATAAAGGCTGATTCTTCTGGGATCATTCCCAGAATTTTGTGCAACTCTCGGATTACAATTCCTCCGCTTCTTTGTCTTCCTTCTTCGACCCTTCCATCTTCTACCACGTTTTAACTCATGGCCTTTAGTCTTCTACCACATTTTGACTCATGTCCTTTAGTCTTCTACAACATTTTGACTCGTGGCCTTTAGTCTTCTACCATCGTCGTGAATGGCCTTTAAATATCTTCTAGCCTTCTTGGGAATGGCCTTCACATATCTTCTACCATCCTCGCATATGGCCTTCAAAAAGATGATGTCAAAATACTCACGAGCAACCTATAAGTAAGCTCCCAAAGGAAAATCTAGGTGCTCATGAATACGAAGTGTCCACTATATTCAATTAAGTCTACAAAACTCAGGATTTAGATAAGAAAACCAATAGTGGTCACCTAAACCCTTTGTTGTGTAAACCTAACTAAAACTAGCAATCAACCAAACAAAACATGATAAAAAATGTGTCAAATGCATTGGTTAATGCATGCATAAAGGTGTACACCAGAATTTAACCACCAATACTCCTCAAACCTTGTAAAAACTTCAGGAGATCGTTGAGCACTATTCGAAGGTAGAGGAAGCTGCCAAAAGGAAACAAAGGCTTGGTTGATAAGCAAGAGAAGAGTAATAACTTTTGGGGGATGAAACCGGTGAAATTGGCCAGACCTAGCTTTGAGAGGTATACACCCAGGAATAGATCACCGGCACAGATTCTAAGTTTACGTCAAGGTATGTTCCAACCATCTTCTACCTATGAGGGATATGGTGAATACAACGGCAGCGAGAAGAGCTACGAATCTGTATTGAGATAATCACAAATATTATGATCGTGATAAGAATGATTGTAGTTATCTCAGAATGGAGATTGAAATACAAAAGGGAAGGTTAATTTCAAAGTTCGGGACCTCAGCGTGGAAATCATAGGGAACCCCCGAGACCAAGGAATGATCGTCGAGATTGGCATCCGTATAGGAGGAATTATTAGAATAACAGAGATAGAGTGGATACAAGACCTCAAGATCAAGGTCAAGAAAGAAGGGAGGAACGACCTCGAGAGCAGCAATCCATGGGGTAATTAATGTGATTAATGGAGTTGTGGGGGAGAGGTCTTCGAATATAGTAATGAAGGTTTATTCACGCCACATTTGTGTTGGGGAGCCACAACAGAAGAGGTTTAGGCCGGATGACAAAATAACATTTTCGAAGGCATATGTAGTTCCGAAACAAACTCCACATGTTGAACCCATGGTGGTCTCAACCGTAATCAGAAATTCGTTGATAAAGAGGGTGTTTATTGATGATGTAAGTGGTGTCGAAGTAATGTTTGCTAACTTCTTTGATCAGTTATACATAGGTCGCAGTAATTTGAAAATTCTGCTTCACCCTTGCCTAGTTTCACGGGTAAAACTGTATTCCCTATGTGGGAGATCACTCTATCGGTACGAATAGCTGACAACGATAAGGGGGTGACTATAGATTGTAATTTCATAGTCATTGATGCGTACTCGCCCTACAATGTTTGGAAGACCGTGGATGTGCCAAGCTTGAGCTGTGTGGTCTCCCTACCATTTAATGATGAAGTTTCCCATGAATAAAGGGATAACTTCAATTCGAGGGGATCAAGTTGTAGTTAAGAATTGAAACTTGACTGTGGTAAGAGAGGCAAAGATGACAAGAGATATTGCCTCAGTTCTTGGAGAGGTTGGTCCAGTTGAGACGAAGCAGATGCCCATTCGATATTTGGTCACAGTGGTTTTAGGGAGAATAATGCCTAAGGAGGTTAAGGAGAAGTTGGGAATTCTGTTGGAAGAATATGGTGATGTGTTTCCTTGGAACACCTCTGAGCTTATTAGATTACCTTCGAGGCTGGAAGTCTATACACTGAACATTGATCCTTCGATCAAGCTAATTAAATAGAAGAGGAGGGTATTAACACCAGAGAGGGTAGAGGCTATTAAAATGAAGGTTGAGAAGTTGCTTAAGGTATAGTTTATCGAATAGGTGTTTTATCTAGAGTGGTTGGCCAACCCAGTTATGGTCCTAAAGCACGATGGGGCATGGCTAATCTGTATAGACTTCACTGATTTAAATGGATGTTACCTTAAAGGTAGCTATCCGCTGCCACCAATTTATAAGTTTGTAGAAGCCTTGACTGGGTATCAATTTTTGGCTTTCTTTGATGCACAAAAAGGGTACCATCAAATATCGATGGCAGAAGATGATAGGAGAAAAATTCATTCATCACTGATGTGGGTACATTTTGTTATAAGAAGATGTCGTTTAGGCTTAAGAATGCAGGAACAACTTACCAACAGCTAGTGGAAAAGTTTTTTGAAAATAAGATAGGAAGAGATATGGAGATATATGTTGATGATATGGTGGTGAAGAGTAGGAGTCACGATAAGTTTCTGGCGGATTTGAAAGAGACACTTGAGGAGCTAGGAGGGGAAAATTTGAAGATGAGCCCAGCCAATGCGAGATTAGAGTGGGGGCTATAAAATTCCTCTAATTTATGGTGTCTGAGAGGGGCTTCGAGGTTAATCCTGAGAAATTTGAGGCCCTGATTAAAATGAAGAGTCAACAGACGTTGAAGGATATCCAGAAGTTTACTAGATCTTTGGCGGCTTTAAGTCAATTCCCATCGAAGAGGGAAAAACACTTACCCTTCTTTGATGTTCTCAGAAGAGAAAATAAGTTTGAATGGGCGGAGAAATGTGAGGAGGTATTCAAGCAGTTGAAGGAACACCTTCGAGTTTTGCCAACACTCATGAGGCCGAAGAAAGGCAAGTTACTGCTATTGTACATCTCTGTTTCACCTCTGGTTATCAATGCAGTACTGGTTAAGGACAAGGAAAGACAGCAGCACCCCATATATTTTGTAATTCGAGCCTTACAGAGGCCTGACACAGGGTATATAGCTCTCGAGAGATTGATATTTGCACTGGTACATGCAACACAAAGGTTGCATTCTTACTTCTAAGGGCATACGATAGTGTTTCTTACCAATCACCCTATTAGACAGATTCTCTTAAAGCTAGAGGCCTTGGGGAGGATTATTTAATGAGCCATTAAGCTATGAGAGAATGAAATACAATTTCACCCCAGAACAACAATCAAGGGCCAGGCTCTCGTAGATTTTATAGTGGAGACAACGGAGCCTATTGAGTAAAAGGAGGACGTTAAAGGGAAAGAGGTATGGTAGTTTTATGTGGATAATTCTTCATACTCGGGAGGAAATTGAGCAACAATGTTGCTCACTAGTCCTGAGGGCAAAGATTACCCATATGTGTTGCATTTTGCGTTTAAAGCAACAAACAATGAAGCTTAATATGAGGCCTTGGTCACAGGGTTGCGTCTGGATAAAGAGCTTAAGGTGTATAACTTGGAGATATTTAGTGACTCACAGAATATAGTTCAGTGGGTCAAAGAGAAGTACGAGGCTAGGGAACACAATTTTCAACGATATTTGGATATCATAAAGCCTTTTTTGAATGGATTTTGAACTTAGACCCTGACACAAGTGTCGAGAGAGGATATCCATAAGACCGATGCCTTAAGTAAACTTGCTTCATCAGATTTGGGGGTTCAATCTCAAAAACGATTACTTATGGAGATCTTGAATAAGCATATTTTTTAGGAGCAGGCGATCATGGCCCTTGAAGAAGGAGAATCTTGGATGACACCAATTGTTAGCTACCTTTGGGATGGAACTCTACCAGAAAATGAAATTGAAGCAAGAAAACCATGGTTGAAAGCTTCGAGGTATGTGTTGCAAGATAGAATTTTGTATTGAAGGGGTCATTTTCAACCATTGCCTTGTTGTGCTACTCCTTATGAGGCTGATTATTTGATCAGGGAGGTTCACAAAGGTATATGTGGTGGCCATGAAGGAGCTCAATTTGTGGCAAGAAAGCTCATTCTAGCCAAAATTTATTAGCCTACGATGTTTGATGACGCTAATAAGTATATTTAGGCTTTTCATCAGTGCCAAAAATACACACCGGTTATTCATATTCCTCAGGAAGAAATGATGAATATTCACAGTTCGTGGCCATTTGATGAATGGGGAATTGATCTAGTAGGACATTTTCTAGAGGCCCCATGGTTGTTTAGGTATCTTATTGTGGCTATCGATTATTTAACAAAATGGGTTGAATCAGAGCCATTGACAAACATGAAAGGAAAATTTGTAATTGCATTCTGCTGGAAACATATCATCTGTCATTTTAGAATTACGAAGACTATAATAACTGATAATGGGATGTAGTTTGCTCATGATCATTTCAAAAGATGGTGTGAGAAATTCAAGATTCAGCAGAAGGAGACAACTGTATATCACCCCCAGGAAAATGGCCAGGTCAAGGTGACCAATCGAACCATTATGAATAGCATCCGTGCAAGACTCGAGGGGAGCGAGGGGAATTGGATATGTGAATTACCCAGTATTTTATAGGCTTACAGATTAGCTGAATCTTCAGCCATATGAGAAACAGCGTATAGCTTGGTTTATGGTTCTGAAGTTGTGATCCCTGCAGAGATTGGGTGCCAAGCCCAAGGGTGATAACAGTTTTTGAAAGAGAGATTAATAATGATAATCGTCGTATAGACCTTGATATGGTGGAGGGAAATGAGAACTGGCATCCTTAAATGAAGCTAAGGTGAAGGAGAAAGTTACACGTTATTATGATTTAAGAGTCAGAAAGGTCCAGTTCGACCAAGGAGACCTCGCTATAAGGAAAATTGAGAAGAGTCGGCGTGATCCTGAAGGGAATTTTGCTACAAATTGGGAAGGACCTTACAGGATTGTGGAAGCATATCCGGGAGGCAGTTATACTCTCGAAACAATGGATGATGTTCATGTTCCGAGATGATAGAGTATTGTCAATCTTCGAAGGAATCATCAGCTCTAAGTGAGAGGGGAATGAATTCGAGGGTTGAAAGATGCTATATTATGTATTTGAGTCTTGTACGTCATCTCGTGATTGATATCTTAGACTCGTACGCGGTGCGCTGCGAATGATCAAATAAGTTGTACGCCATGCGCAACACTTTTTGTAATTGATGTCTCAGTTTCATACGCTATGCGTTGTAACTGATTGAATGTAGTTTGTATGCCAAGCGCTGCACTTCTCATAATTGATGTTTCAGTTTCGTACGCCATGCATTGCGACTGATTGAATGAAGTTTGTACGCCGTACGTTTCAATTCCTGTAATCAATATCTCTTATTCGTACGACGTGCGCTGCGAATGATTGAATAAAGTTTTTACACCGTGTCTTGCATTCATATTTTTTTACATGGTACGCAAAATACTGCCCATTGATCAATTATGCTCAATGTTTGACCCTCCCAGATATCGTGAAAATGAGAGTCGAGGTAAACATCTTCAGAGCCTTAGGCTCGAGAATAAAAGGAATCAAAATAAGAAAAAGTACAAATATTATAAATATCATACCTTACTTTATTGATAAATACAACAACATTTCGAGGCCTAGAGGCTTTAGGGAGATAAATTTCCTAAATTTTTCTCAATTTCCTCAATTTTAATCCCTACGACTCGTTGAAAGTCTCGCTCTTGCTCATCTCCAGGATAATCAGAAGGATATATTATGGCCTTCGTACAAGGACATTTTTGGTTGAGCCTTGGTTGGTCATCATCTTCCAAATTATCCAATTGAAGACCTTCGTCCCTTGGATAACTTCTTTTACTACCAGAAGTCTTTTTATTTCCTGTGTTTTATTGACATATGAGTCCTCGAGGACCTATGACTACCGGCATTCTTTTTCATGATTGAAATGCTGGATGACATAGCCCTCGACCCTACTATTCGAGGGTGTACTTCAGGGAAATCCTTCAGCCACTTTGATATAGCCTCATACGCTACTTTTTTTGGCGAGGAGTCCTTGGGGTAAATACCTTGTGATTAATAACCCAGTTATCAGCCGCTTTGACTAGAAAGTCAGAAATATCAGTGATAAGCTTTGGGTGAAAAAACACCATGGTACAATATGCAGGCTCAAAGGCTCTCAGTGTAAACTTTGAGGGTTGAGAGTTCTCTAATGCCAAAGATTCGACTAGTGCAGAATATCCATCCACGGTTTCAGTTTTCTTGGCTAAGGCTTCAATCAATTTAGTATTCTTGTTGAGAACCATTTCAATATACTTAAAGTATTTTTGGTTGATGTGCACTATTATGCATGTGTTATCCGATGCATTTAACACATTTAGTATCTTCTTTTGTTTGGTTGATTTCAAGTTTTAGTTAGGTTTTCACGACAAAGGATTTAGACGGCCATTATTGGTTTCCTTGTCTAAATCCTGCATTTTGTAGATTTAATTGAAGCTAATGGATACTTTGTATTCATGGGCACCTAGATCTTCCTCTTTGATCTCATTAGTAGGTTGCTCGTGTGTATTTTTCATTTTGTTTTGTAGAAGGCCATCCTCCGGGGTGGTAGTAGATATTTGAAGGCCATCTGCAAGGATGGTAGAAGATATCGAAGGTTATTTGCAAGGATGGTAGTATATTGAAGGCCACAGACTCCAAATAGTGGTAGTATATGGAACTGGGACCAAGAAAGGCGGATTCGAAGTTCGGTCAAAGGAGAAATGGAGGAATCGTTGTTCGAGGTTGCACAGAGTTCTGGGAAACTTCCGAGAATAATCATCCCTTTATAGGGTCACCATTAGATTTGTCTTCTCGAACGCTATAAAATCAACTACAAGAACTCCCAAATCGAACCAACGGTTCACCTGTAGCGGAGCAAAGAAGTTACCCAAGCGAACCAGCCATGGTCGACATGGACCCCACCAGCTCGGCACAAGCCAAAACCTAGCACGCCCTATACCACTTGTCACGGCCCGTGTCAGGGAGGCTTGGCACTGCACGTACCACCCGACACGGCCCGTGTCAAATTCCAGCAAGTCACCTTTTCACTCCAAAAATCGGCTAAGTATGGGAGCGAGACGTTTCATTTTACACGGCCCACACCGTTTCAAGTCACAAATGCCAAGAACAGCACACGAGGTGTGAATAATTATGTAGGGCACACCAAGGTACTGATCAAATGGAGGTTCCATCCGATGGGGCATGCCAAACGACATAGGACGCAAATCAGACGGAGCAAAATGAAGAGCCAGCCGATGGCCTATGCCGGATGACACAGGCCTCCCAGGCACGAGGCAAAATGGCCCATACCAGAGCCGGTTCCCCATGCTAGCATGATCGACATAACCCGTGCTAGAGCTGGTCCTCCACGCCAGCACGATCGGCATGGCCCATGCCAAGGCCCTTGTCCCGTGCTGGTACGGGTCGTGTCACAAGGCACCCCCTATGCCAATGGTGGCTGCTAGGGTTTTTGGCCACTTTCGAGCCTATTTTTAGTCCCAATTCCCTACTACTATATATATAGACCTATGTCTTCTAGAGTTTATGCTCATTTTTTTTAAAATCTCAATTGGTGGCTAGAGAGAAAACACTCTTCCTTCTCTCTAGGTTCTTTTCTTTTCATTTATTTCCTTTTTAAAGGTGTTGAATCCAATGAAATACTTGGGTTCAATTCGTAGGAAGTAGGGATCTAACTTGGGGATTATATTTTTATTCATGTGTTAATGTTTATTTTGTGAGATTTCTAGATCTACCTATTTCTGTGTTTTGTGATTATTATGTTGGCTTGTTCTTAATATTCTTGTGAATTACATGATTGCCACACTTTTTTGGCACACAACCAAGTCTACTTTCATGTCGGAGCACTATTTCTACTCCCCGGTTAAGAATACCTAGATTCATTTGGGGTGACGATAGTCCGAAACTAGGCGTGTGCACGAAGGTTACCATTGCTAATCGTCACGATTGACCAAGCATCTAGTTAGCTGACCAATTATGTCTAAAGGGTTGCGGGTAGAGATAGATTAGGTAACAAACTAGGATTATCTTATTGATCCTAGAGCTATCGATAAGACAGCTACTTCCTTTGCCTTTATAGGCCAGGGGGTAGTTTGTTCTTGGTGTTCCGCCCGGGACTTAATCGTACAGGGGAAATCAGACCTGCACAATGAGCCATAGTTGTTGTTTCACTCTCCTAGTTGTGGAGACGAGGCTGATGGAAGATTTATACGTTCACATCTATGTGATAGATAGGGGGAAGTTTTGACCATTGTCCGCACCACGTGTCACACACACTAGAATAGGGTTTAGTTCTTGTATTTAATGAAATTGATGATCGAAATAACATTGACCATGTTACGAAAATATTCCCCAAGTGTTAGTTTATATTGTTAATTCTAGTAGTTGTTAGTACAATCTTCCCCCAATAACTGTTTTCACAACGCTGTTTATTCCTAACATGTGGTCAGATTGATGAACCGACCGCGGTTGTGTTTAGTTGATTATTAGATTCCTAACATCTCTACGGACGACCTCGGTACTTGCCACTATCTACCATTCTTGGTAGTATAATAGTAGGAATGGGAGAAAAATTACAACTTCTATCTTTGACCCATAATAGCTTTGGCAGCCTCTTCTCCTCTTTTCAACGATGCTCGGGAGGGGCAGGTCAGCGAAGTATCTTGATCGTATGTAGGAAATTGGTCAAACCTACCACCCTACTTACTTGCATATGAAATGGCACTATGAGCCTAATTTATCCGAGGAAGAATATCAGGCTAAGCAATCCCACCGCTCTGGTAGTTTTTCTTCTGCTGGGCCATCTCTCACACCAAGGCTAAGATAACTTATTTTTCTTTGATGTAATAATTTATTTCTCCACATACTTCAAGTACTATCTTTGTGCTTCTATTTTGTGTTACCTTGGTTTTTTATTGTCAATGCATTTACTTATGACTAGTATATAATGTCGTATTTATTGGATAATTTTATCACTATATTCCTATGTTTTCGTCTTGAGTTTTCGACTAGGACTAGTGGTTACCAGTCTAAAATTATGGTACCATGTGCTTCTTTGAGGTATTGACATCTAGTTGGTGCGACGTTTCAAGATCTATTGCTTGACTTCGGTCGCGGCTTTTATTATGTTAGAGCTTCCGTTCTTGTTTTATGCAAAATCTATTACTTGCGAGTTCTAGGTTATGAAAACCTGATTCGTACGAATCTACAAGTTCTATCATTTTCTTTTTCACAGTTTTCGTAGGCACACGTGGCTTTGCATTTGTTTTTTCAAGATCTATAGCTTGCGAGATTGAGGTTGTAAACCTATGTTGTGCGAAGCCACACGATCTATTGCTTGCTTTCATTGTTGTTTTCATAGGCACGTGTATCTTTGTGATTCTTTTGCAAGATCCATATCTTGCAAGATTGAGGTTGTAAACCTATGTTGTTCGAAGAAGGAAGATCCATTGCTTGCTTTTGTCGCTTTTCTGATTTGTTATTTGTAATTTGACAAGATCTATATCTTGCCGTGTTGAGATTGTAGAAACTTACTTGTTCACAATTGCAAGATGTGAGATTTGGTTTTCTCTGAGATGTGTCATGGTTTGCTAATTTTTGCTGGTGTTGCTATTTTTTCTCGAGGTTAATGCATTTTGCGTAAAATTTAACTGAATAGTACTGTGGGTGATTTGCCCCGAAAGATGTTTTCTGATATTGAATATGTACGATCGCGATGATATCGCGCTTGAACATAAACAATGATGCTAACAATGAAAAGGCCGCTAATGATCATTTCATGGATTTTGTACAACTGAGCTTTTTCTAACATCTACTAAGGATAGCTAAACATAAAACTTCCTTAGGTTGATTACATGCCAAGTGTTTGGGATGCTTCTTCCATCCTACCTTTCTAGCTCGTAGCAGTTAGATCGGTATGCTTTCGTTACCTTGTATGGGTCTTCGTACATTGAGCACAATTTTCCTTTTTTCCTCTGCCAAACTTGCCACATTCTTTCCTTCACAAGATCGCCAATTCGAAACTGTATCTTTCTCATTAAATGCTCGAGTTACTTTCTTCTTGTACATTGCCTCTGTGATCGTTGAATGTTGCCTTTTCTCCTCAAGTTCATCCAGGTACAATCTCATCATTTTGGCTCGAGTTTCCGATTTCAACTCGTATTACTACTTCATTGCCGTAAACTAGGCAGTACGGTGTTTCTCTATCGGGTTCTCTTACCGTTGTTCTGTAAGACCATAACGCGTTGGGTATCTCAACTACCCATCCGAGTCACTTTCCTTCCAATCATTTTTGAATTCCTTGGACTAAAATTCTGTCAGTTACCTCCACTTGGCCATTATCTTGGGGATGAGCTACAAACGCGAATTTCGGGGCGATCCCTAATTTCGAGCACCACTCGATGAAGGTTCCATTCGTGAATTGCGTACCATTATCTGTCATGATATTTAAGGTACACCAAACCAACAAATTACGTTTTTCCAAAAAAACTTTCTTGCTGCTTGTGCCGTGACTCTTCCCAGTGGCTTCACTTCTACCCACCTCGTGAAATAGTCAATCGCTAGGATTGGAAACTTCGCATTACTAGCTCCTTAAGGGAAAGGTCCAACCAAATCAATTTCCCATTTGTTGAATGATCATTATCCATAGATCCCTTCTAAAGTAGACTGTGGCTTGTGCGATACCGACGCATTGATTTGGCAGCTTTTTCACTTTAGTACAAAGTTGTGCGCATCGTGAAACATTGTTTGCCAATAAACCATGCTCAAATTATCTTCTTCACGGTTGTTCAGGATCCTTGATGTGTCCCATATAGTCCCTCATAAACTTCTTTCATGATTTTGTTTGCTTGGGTTAGTCCCACACATTTTACCCCTACATTCACATCGTTTTCTCCCAGCAATGTATTGAAGCAATTCGTCGCCAGCTTACTTAAGGCTTCTACCTTGGTATTTTCACTCCTTGGTATGTGTTGAATGTCAAAGTATTCAAGATGGCCCATAAATTGAAAACTCTCCTTTAATACCTTATCATATGCTCCCCTCGCACCTCGTAATGCTAGAGTTAATCTTTCAATCATCAAGTACGCCCTTTATGCACTTTAAAATGTCCTACCGATGGATTAGAAATGAGTGACATAAATGAGTAGATTAGCCACTGTACTTAGAGATCACACAGGATCTTTTTTAAAATTTAAACTGCAGCTTTCTCATAATGATTCTCCTTTTATTGCAAAAATCAATGCTATAAAACTCGGATTGGATCTTGCTTTGGAGATGAATATCAGCCCATGCTTTGTAAAAGTTGAAGCTGATTGTAGACTAGCCATTAATTCTATTAAATATCCTGGAATTGGCCCATGGGTATCTTCAGCAACAAACACGCTAGTTTATATCATTCCCTTCCATTTCTTCAGCATTTGAAACATAGACATGGGTATCTGACGATGATGATAATGATGACAATATAATTACAAAATAAGGTGGATTCTAACCGTTTATCAGGAGGAATATGAAGCTCCACTCAAACCGTGTAAATGCTAAAAACATTTGTTGGAGAAATAGGAAGATTTAATCGACACGCAGAGAAGATTAAAAATTATAGCTTGATGAACCAAAAAGATTGAATATAGTTTCGAAAAATAAAGTTTAATGAAGTTTATGGAGATAAGAACAAACAGTGCATGCACAGAGCAACACTATGCATGAACGTTGAGTAAATATTGCACTTTTTTTTCTTCTTTCTCACTCTGATTTTTTTCTCTAAACTAGACAACAATAATGGTAGTTAACATTTTAGGGGAAAGTCCACAAATTCATTATTTTAATCAATTAAGTCAAACTTATAATAATGAATGAACTAGCCACCCTAAATTTCAAATAACAAACATCCTACATAAATTAATGCTTAAAATCTAACAAGTGAAAATAACAATGTTTTTCAATAAATTAATCAAGTTGAATAAGCTCTTCGCACTTGAAAATATTGTTATTTTAGACAATAGATGACATAATACCCCCTGTTTAGGCTAAATTATGGAAATTTCAAAAGGTGTTAAATTTGCTTTTTTATTTTCTATAAATCCCACTCAAATACATCCTTAGAAAATCCCAAATCGATACTCACACTTACTTATATAATGGATATAGATGCGGCAAAAAGTAGGTTCAAACATCTGTCCAATGTCGGTATTGTTTGTGGATGAGATCGATCAATCCCGTGTGGGAGTAGAATCCAATCTTGGCTTGTCTACATTGAAAGGCGGGTGGAAGTTGGGTGGAAATTTCTTTTATTGTGGCTGATCCGAAACTCGTGACTTGAGATTAATCTATTTCATTTCTGTGGAACACACTAGAATTGAAGTAGGGATCTCGCTGGAAAACATATCAGAATCTTGCAAAGAAAATTATCATTACCTTCCACTTCTTCATCATTTGAAGCATGGACACAAGTATTTATCGACAATGAGAATGATGACAATTTAATTTTTGAATAAGCTCGATTCAAGTGGTGTTCATCAGGAGAAATATGTAGCTCCATGCAAATCTAATAAATGTAGAATAAAATTTCTAGAGAAATAAGAAAACTCAATCTACATGTAGAGAATTAAAAATTATGGCTTGATAAACCAAAAATATTTGATATAGTTTACGAAAATGAGGTTTAATGAAGTTTATAGAGACAAGAACAAATAGTGCATGCACGAAGCAACATTACGCAAGAACGTTGAGTAAATATTGCACATATTTCATTTTTTTTAAAAAAATCACAATGATTTTTTTCTAAACTACACAACAATAATGGTAGTTAACGTTTTAGGGGAAAACTCGTGACTCGAGATTATTCGATTCCATATCTATGAAAAGCACCAGAATTGAAGTGGTGATCTCGCTGGCAAGCATAACAGAATCTTACAAAGCAAATTATCATTACCTTCCACTTCTTCAGAATTTGAAGCATAGACACAAGTATCTGGCGATGATGAGAATGATGACGATGTAACTGCAGAATAAGCTGGATTCCACCAAATTCTCAGGAGGAATATGAAGTTTCATGCAAACCTTGTAATGCAGAAGACATTTTCTGGAGAAATAGGATGACATAATCAACATGTAGAGAAGATTAAAAATTATGGCTTGATGAACCGAAAAGATTTGATGTAGTTTTAGAAAATGAGATTTAATGAAGTTTATAGAGATAATAACCAACAGTGCATGCACGGAGCAGAACTATGCACGCACGTTGAGTAAATATTGCACCTTTTCTTTTTTCTTTTTCACATTGATTTTTTTCTAAACTAGATAGAAATAATGGTAGTTAACATTTTAAAGGAAAATCCCCAAATTCATTATTTTAATCCATTAAGTCAAACTTATTTTAATGCATGAATTAGCCATCCTAAATTTCCAATAGAAAACACGCTTCATAAATTAATTCTTAAAATCTAACAAGTGAAAGCAACAATGTTTTTCAATAAATTCATCAAGTTGAAGCATATCTTCGTACTTGAAAATCTTGTTATTTTAGACAATAAATGCAGAATACCCCCAGTTTACACTAAATTATGAAAATTTTAAATGTATTTGAATTTCATTTTTTTATTTTCTCTAAACCTCACACAACTCTGTCATTCCAAACTCTTCAATGGATACTCACACTTACGTAAATAATGGATATTTATGTGGTTAAAAGTCGATTCAAACGTCGTCCAACGTCAGTTTTGTTTGAGGATGTGATTGACTAATCCCGTGTGGGAGTAGAATCCAATCTTAAACTTGCTACATCATAAGTTGGGTGGAGGTTGGGTGGAAAAATTATTTTATTGTTCCTAATTCGAAACCCGTGACTTGAGATTATTCTGTTCCATTTCTGTGAAACGCGCTAGAATTGAAGTAGTGATCTCGCTGGCAAACATATCAGAATCTTTCAAAGCAAGTCCTTCCATTTCTTCAATGTAAGCTAAATAAGCTGATGACAATGTAATTGTTGAATAAGTTGCATTCCATTTCTTCAATGATGGAATGCAATTGCTGACAATGTAAGTCCTTCCATTTCTTCAATGATGACAATGTAATTGCTGAATAAGTTGCATTCCATTTCTTCAACGATGGAAGCTGAATAAGCTGATGAGAATGTAATTGCTGACAATGTAAGTCCTTCTATTTCTTCAATGATGACAATGTAATTGCTAAATAAGCTGTATTCCACCTAATCATAGGAGGAATATGAAGCTCCACGCAAACCTTGTAAATGCAGATGACATTTTCAAGAGAAATTGGAAGACTCATAGAAGATTAATCTACACTCAGAGAAGATTAAAAATTATGGCGTGACAAACCGAAAGGATTTGACATATTTATGAAATTGAGGTTTAATGAAGTTTGTAAAGATAAGAACAAACAGTGCATGTACAGAGCAACACTGTGCAAGCACGTTGAGTAAATATAGCACTTTTTTTCACACTGAATTTTTTCCTAAACTAGACAACATAATGGTAATAAACGTTTTAAGGGAAAATCCCCAAATTTATTATTTTAATCAATTAAGTCAAATTTATTTTATTGCATGAACTAGCCATCATATATTTCAAATAACAAAAATGCTACATAAATTAATGCTTAAAATCTAACAAGTGAAAAAAAATGTTTTTCAATAAATACATCAAGTTGAAGCAGCTCTTCGTACTCGAAAATCTTGTCTTTTTTAGACAATAGATGACATAATACCCCCAGTTTACGCTAATTTATGGAAATTTTAAAAGGTGTTAAATTTCTTTTTTTTATTTTCTCTAAACCTCACTCAAATCCAAACTTCGAAACTCCCAAATGGATACTCACAATTATGTAAATAATAGATATGGATATGGTTAAAAGTCGGTTCAAAGTTGGTCCACGTGAGTCTTATTTGTGGATGAGATTGACCAATCCCGTGTGGGAGTATAATTAAATCTTGGTCTTGCTACATCATAAGGTGGGTGGAAGTTGGTTGGAAAAATCTTTTAGTGTGGTATGTCCAAAACTCGTTGAGATTATTCTGTTTCATTTCTATGAAACACACCAGAATTGAAATAGTGATCTCGCTGGCAAACATATCAAAATCTTTCAAAGAAAATCCTTCCATTTCTTCAACATTTGAAACATAGACACGGGTATCTGACGACGATGAGAATGCTGACAATGTAATTGCTGAATAAGCTAGATTCCACCAAATCATAGAAGGAATATGAAACTCCACACAAACCTTGTAAATGCAGATGACATTTTCTTGAAAAATTGGAAAACTTAATCTACACGCAGAGAAGATTAAAAATTATGGCTTGATGAACCAAAAATATTTGATATAGTTAATGAAAATGAGATTTAATGAAGTTTATAGAGACGAGAAGAAACAGTGCATGCGTGGAGCAACATTATGCAACAACGTTGAGTAAATATTACACTTAATTTGGTAGTTAACGTTTTAGGGGAAAATCACCAAATTAATTATTTTAATCAATTAAGTCAAATTTATTTTAATGCATGAACAAGCTGTCATAAATTTCAAATAACGCACAGGCTACAAGAATTAATATTTCAAATCTAACAAGTGAAGACAACAATGTTTTCCAATAATATTATCAAGTTGATGCAGCTCTTCGTAGTTGAAAACCTTGTTATTTTAGACAATAGATGACATAATACCCTCAGTTTATGATAAAATATGGAAATTTCAAAAGGCGTTAAATTATCTTTATTATTTTCTCTAAATATCACTCAAATATGCCTTTCGAAACTCCTAAATTGATATTCACACTTATATAAATAATGGATATGGATTTGGTTAAAAGTCGGTCCAAACATCAGTTCAAAGACTGTATTGTTTGTGGATGAGATTGACCAATCCCCTGTGGGAGTAGAATCCAATTTTGGCCTAGCTAAATCATAAGGTGGGTGGAAGTTGGGTGACAAATTTTTTGTACTGTGGCTAATCCGAAACTCATGACTCGAGATTATTCTGTTCCATTTCCGTGAAATTTACCGGAATTGAAGTAGTGATCTCACTGGCAAACATATCAGAATCTTGCAAAGCAAATTATCAGTCCCTTCCATTTCTTTAGCATTTGAAGCATAGACACGAGTATCTGGCGACAATGAGAATGATGACAATGTAATTTCTGAATAAGCTGGATTCCACAAGTTCATCAGGAGGAATATGAAGCTCCACGCAATCCTTGTAAATGTAGAAGACATTTTCTGGAGAAATAGGAAGAATTAATCTACATGTAGAGAAGATTGAAAATTTTGGCTTGATGAACCAAAAAGATTTGATATAGTTTTAGAAAATGAGGTTTAATGAAGTTTATAGAGATAAGAACACACAGTGCATGCACGGAGCAGCACTATGCAAGAATGTTCAGAAAATATTGCACATTTTTTTCTTTTTCACACTGATTTTTTCTTCTGAACTAGACAACAATAATTGTAGTTAACGTTTTAGGGGAAAATCCCAAAATTAATTATTTAATCCATTAAGTCAAACTTATTTTAATGCACGAACTAGCCATCATACATTTCAAATAGAAAACACGCAACATAAACTAAAGTTTAAAATCTAACAAGTGAAAACAAAAATATTTTTCAATAAATTCATCAAGCTGAAGCAGGTTTTCATACTTGAAAATCTTGTTATTTTTGACAAAATATGACATAATAACCCTAGTTTACGCTAAATTATAGAAATTTTAAAATGTTTTAAATTTCATTTTTTATTTTCTCTAAACCTCACTCAAATTCGCCCTTCTAAACTGCAAATGGATACTCACACTTATTTAAATAATGGATGGATGTGGTTAAAAGTCGGTTCAAACGTCAGTCAACCGTCACTATTATTTGTGGATGGGATTGACTAATCTCGTGTGGGATTAGAATACAATCTTGTCCTTGCTACATCATAAGGTGGGTGAACGTTGGGTGGCAATTTTTTTTAGTGTGGCTGATCCGAAATTCAAGACTCGAGATTATTCTATTCCATTTTTGTAAAATGCAGCGGAATTGAAGTAGTGATCTCGCTGGCAAACATATCATAATCTTGCAAAGCAGATCATTCCATTTCTTCAGCATTTGAAGCATAGACATGGGTATCTGACAAAGAAGAAAATGATGGCAATGTAATTTCTGAATAAGTTGGATTACACCAATTCATAGGATGAATATGAAACTCCACGCAAACCTTGGAAATGCAGATGACATTTTCTGGAGAAATTGGAAGACTTAACATACACGCTGAGAAGATTAAAAATTATGGCTTGATGGGCCAAAAAGATTTTATATAAAATGAGGTTTAATGAAGTTTATAGGGATAAGAATGAACAATGCATGCACGGAGCACCACTATACAAGCACATTGAGTAAATGTTTCACCTTTTTAAAAAAAAAACTTTTTCCCACTAATTTTTTTCTAAACTAGACAACAATAATGGTAATTAACATTTTAAGAGAAAATCCCCAAATTTATTATTTTAATTCATTAAGCCAAATTTATTTTAATGCATGAGCTAACCATCATAAATTTCAAATATAAAACACGCTACATAAATTAATGCTTAAAATCTAACAAGTGAAGACAACAATGTTTTTCATTAAATTCATCAAGTTGAAGCAGCTCTTCATACTTGAAAATCTTGTTTTTTAGACAACAGATGACACTATACCCCCAGTTTACGCTAAATTATGGAAATTTTAAAAGTTGTTAAAGTTTATTTTTTATTTTCTCTAAACCTCACTCAAATCCGCTCTTCGAAACTCCTAAATTGATACTCACACTTATGTAAATAATTCATATTGGTATGTTTAAAAGTCAGTTCAAACGTCGATTGACCGTCGGTATTGTTTGTGGATGAGATTGACCGATCCCGTGTGGGAGTAGAATCCAATCTTGGCCTAGTTACATCATAAGGTGGGCGGAAGTTGGGTGCAAATTATTTTAGTGTGGCTGATATGAAAATATTGACTTGATATTATTCTTTTCCATTTCAGTGAAACGCACTGGAATTGAAATAGTGATCTTGCCAGAAAACATATCAAAATCATGCAAATCAAATCATCATTCCCTTCCACTACTTCGGCATTTGAAGCATAGACACTAGTCTAACGACGATTAGAATGATGACAATGTAATTGCTGAATAAATTGGATTCCACCAAATCATCAGAAGTAATTTGAACCTCCACGCAAGCCTTATAAATGTGGAAGATATTTTCTGGAGAAATAGGAAGACATAATCTACATGTAGAGAAGTTAAAAATTATGGCTTGATGAACCGAAAAGATTTGATATAGTTTATGAAAATGAGGTTTAATGAAGTTTATAGAGATAAGAACAAACAATGCATGCACTGAGTTGATCTATGCACACACGTTGAGTAAATATTGCACTTTTTTTTTTCATTTTCACAATTTTTTTTCATTTTCACAATTTTTTTTAAACTAGACAACAATAGTGGTAGTTAACATATTAAAAGAAAATCCTCAAATTCATTATTTTAACCCAATAAGTCAAACTTATTTTAATGCATGAATTAACCACCATAAACACGCTACATAAATTAATTCTTAAAGTCTAACAAGTGAAAACAACAATGTTTTTCAGTAAGTTCATCAAGTTGAAGCAGCTCTTCGTACTTGAAAATCTTGTAATTTTAGACAGCAGATGACATAATACCCCCAGTTTAAGCTATATTATGGAAAATTTTAAAGTATTTGAATTTCATTTTTTATTCTCTCTAAACATCACTCAAATCCACGCCTTGAAACTCTAAAATGGATACTCAGACTTACGTAAATAATGGATTCGGATGTGGATTAAAGTCGGTTAAAAGTCGGCTCCATGTTAGTATTTTTTGTGGATGAGATTGACTTGTCCTGTGTGGGAGTAGATTCCAATCTTGGCCTTGCTACATTATAATGTGGGTGGAGGTTGGGTGGCAAATTCTTTTAGTGTGGCTTATTTGAAACCCGTGACTCAAGATTATTCTTTTCCATTTCTGTGAAACGCACCAGAATTGAAATAGTCATCTCGCTGGTAAACATATCAAAATCTTGCAAAGCAAGTTCTCCCATTTCTTTAGCATTTGAAGCATAGACACGGATATCTGACGACGATGAGAATGATGCTAATGTAATTGTTGAAGAAGCTGCATTCCACCAAATCATAGGAGGAATATCAAGCTCCACACAAACCATTTAAATGCAGATGAAATTTATTAGAGAAATTAGAAGACTTAATCTACACACAGAGAAGATTCAAATTTATGGCTTGACAAACCGAAAATTTTGATATAGTTTATGAAAATAAGGTTTAAGGAAGTTCATAGAGACAAGATCAAATAGTGCATACATGGAACATTATGCAAGGACGTTGAGTAAATATTACAATTTATTTTTCACACTGATTTTTTTTCTAAACTTGACAACAACAACAGTAATTAACGTTTTAAGGGAAAATCCTCAAATTCATTATTTTAATAAATTAATTCAACCTTATTTTAATGCATATAATAGTCATCATAAATTTCAAATAACAAAAACACTAAATAAATTAATACTTAAAATCTAACAAGTGAAAACAACAATGTTTTTCAATCAATTCATCAAGTTGAAGCAACTCTTCGTACTTGAAAATCTTGTTTGTTAGACAATAAATGACATGATACCCCCAGTTTATGCTAAATTATGAAAATTTTAAAAGGTGTTAAATATCATTTTTTATTTTCTCCAAACCACACTTAAAAAACCCTTTGAAACCCCCAAATTTATACTCACACTTAAGTAAATAATTGATATGGATTTGGTTAAAAGTTGGTTCAAACGTCGGCCCAGTGTCTGTATTGTTTGTGGATGAGATTGACCAATCCCATGTGGGAATAGAATCCAATTTTGGCCTTGCTACATCATAAGTTGGGCGGAAAGTGTGTGGAAATTCTAGTTGTGTGGCAGATCCTAAACTCATGACTCGAGATTATTCTGTTCCATTTCTGTGAAACGAACCAGAATTGAAGTAAATATCTCGCTGGCAAACATATCGGAATATTGCGAAGAAAATTATCATTCCTTTCCACTTCTTCAACATTTGAAGCATAGACACGGGTATCTGACGATGATGAGAATGATGACAATGTAGTTGCTGAATAAGTTGGATTCCACCAAATCATAGAAGGAATATGAAGTTCCACGTAAACCTTGTAAATGCAGATGACATTTTCTGGAGAAATTGGAAAACTTAATCTACACGCAGAGAAGATAAAAAATTATGGCTTGATGAACCGGAAATATTTGATATAGTTAAGAAAAATGAGTTTAATGAAGTTTATAGAAACAAGAACAAACCGTGCATGCACGGAGCAACATTATGTGAGAACGTTGAGTAAATATTGCACTTTTTTTCTTTTTCACACTGATTTTCCCCCTAAACTAGATAAAAATAATGGCAGTTAATGTTTTAGGGGGAAACCCCCAAATTCATTATTTTAACAAATTAAGTCAAACTTATTGTAATGCATGAACAAGCCATCATGAATTTCAAGTAACAAACACGCTACATCAATTAATGCTTAAAATCTAACAAGTGAAAACAATAATGTTTAGCAATAATATCATCAAGTTGATGTAGCTCTTCGTAGTTGAAAATCTTGTAATTTTAGATAGTAGACGATATAACACCCTCAATTTACGCTAAATTATGGAAATTTCAAAAGGTTTTAAAATTCCTTTTTTTCTCTAAATCCCACAAAAATTTGCTCTTCAAAACTCCTAAATTGATACCCCCACTTACGTAAATAATGGATATGGATTTGGTTAAAAGTTGGTTCAAACGTCGGCCAACGTCAGTTTTGTTTGTGGATGATATTGACTAATTCCGTGTGGGAGTATAATCCAATATTGACCTTGCTACATCATAAGGTGGGTGGAAGTTGGTTGGAAAATTCTTTTAGTACGGTAGATCTGAAACTCGTTACTCGAGATTATTCTGTTTCATTTCTGTGAAACACACCGGAATTGACGTAGTGATCTCGCTGGCAAACATATCATAATCTTGCAAAGCGAATCCTTCCTTTTCTTCATCATTTGAAGCATAGACACTGGAATCTGACAAAGATGAGAATGATGAGAATGTAATTGCTGAATACGCTGGATTCCACAAAATAATTGGAGGAATAAGAAGCTCCACGCAAAACTTGTAAATGCAAATGATATTTTCTAGAGAAATTGGATGACTTAATCTACATGCTGAGAAGATTAAAAATTATGGTTTTATGAACCGAAATGATTCGATATAGTTTATGAAAAATGAGTTTTAATGAAGATTATGGAGACAAGAAAAATAGTGCATGCACTAAGCAACACTCTGCAAACAAGTTGAGCAAAGATGGCACTTTTGTTATCACAATATTTTTTTTCTAAACTAGTGAACAATAATGGTAATTAACGTTTTAAGGGAAATTTCCCAAATTCATTATTTTAATTAATTATGGAATACTTATTTTAATTCACGAACTAGCCATCATACATTTTAAATAACAAGCACGATACATAAATTAATATTTAAAAACTAACAAGTGAAAACAATAACGTTTTTCAATAAATTCATCAAGTTGATGCAACTCTTCGTAGTTGAAAATCCTTTTATTTTACACAATAAATGACATAATACCCACAATTTACGCTAAATTATGGAAATTTCAAAAGGTGTTAAACTTCCTTTTTTATTTTCTCTAAATCCCACTCAAATATGCTCTTCTAAACTCCCAAATTGATACTCACACTTATGTAAATAATTGATATTGAAGTGGTTAAAATTTAGATCAAATGTCAGTATGACCGTTGGTATTGTTTGTGGATGAGATTGAATGATCCCATGTGGGAGTAGAATCCAATCTTGGCCTTGCTACATCATAAGGTGGGTGGAAGTTGGGTGGCAAATTCTTTTTTTGTGGTTGATCTAAAACTCGTGACTCAAGGTTATTCTGTACCATTTCAGTGAAACGCACTGGAATTGTAGTGATATCGCTAGCAAACATATCAAAATCATGCAAAGCTAATTATCATTCTCATCCACTTCTTCAGCATTTGAAGCATATACACGGGTATCTGACGACGATGAGAATGATGACAATGTAATTGCTGAATAAGCTGGATTCCACCAAATCATCAGGAGGAATATGAATCTCCACGCAAACTTTGTAAATGCACAAGACATTTCTGGAGAAATAGGAAGACATAATCTACATGTAGAGAAGGTTAAAAATTGTGGCTTGATGAACCAAAAATATTTGATATTGTTTTTGAAAATGGGGTTTAATGAAGTTTATAGAGATAGGAACAAACAGTGCATGCACGGAGCAGAACTATGCACGAACGTTGAGTAAATATTGCACTTTTTTCACACAAATTATTTTTTTCTACACTAGACAACAATAATGGTAGTTTTTAAGGAAAATCACCAAATGCAATATTTTAATCCATTAAGTGAAACTTATTTTAATGCATGAATTGGCCATCATAAATTTCCAATAGAAAACACACTACATAAATTAATTCTTAAAAAATAACAAGTGAAAACAACAATGTTTTTTAATAAATTCATAAAGTTGAAGCAGTTCTTTTGAAAATCTTGTTATTTTAGACAATAGATTACATAATACCCCCAACTTACGCTAAATTGTGGAAATTTTAAACATATATGAATTTCTTTTTTTATTTTCTCTAAACTTGACTCAAATCCACCCTTCGAACTCTTAAATGGATACTAAGACTTGTGTAAATAATGGAAATGGATGTGGTTAAAAGTCGGTTAAAATTCAGTCCAATGTCAGTATTGTTTGTGGATGAGATTGATTAATCTCGTGTGGGAGTAAAATCCAATCTTGGCCTTGCTACATCATAAGGTGGGTGGAGGTTGGGTGGAAATTCTTTTATTGTGGCTGATGCGAACCCCGTGAATCGAGATTATTCTATTCAATTTCTGTGAAACTCACCAGAATTGAGGTAGTGATCTTGCTGGAAAACATATAAGAATCTTGCAAACAAGTCCTTCTATTTCTGCAGCATTTAAAGCATAGACACGGGTTTCTGGCGACTATGAGAATGATGAAAATGTAATTGCTAATTAAGCTACATTCCATCAAATCATAGGAGGAATATGAAGCTCCACGCAAACCTTTCAAATGCATATGACATTTTCTGGAGAAATTGGAAAACCTAATATATACAAAGAAAAGATTAAAAATTATGGCTTGATGAACCAAAAAGATATGATATAGTTTATGAAAATGAGGTTTAATGAAGTTTATAAAGACAAGAACAAACAGTACATGCACGGAGCAACACTATGAAAGCACGTTGAGTAAATATGGCACTATTTCACACTGAATTTTTTTCTAAACTAAACAATAATGGTAATTAAAGTTTTAAGGGAAAATCCCCAAATTAATTATTTTAATCAATTAAGTCAAACTTATTCTAATGCATGAACCATTCATCATAAATTTCAAATAACAAAAATGATATATAAATTAATGCTTAAAATCAAACAAGAAAAAACAACAATGTTTTTCAATAAATTCATCAAGTTGAAGCAGATCTTCGTACTTGGAAATCTTGTTTTTCTTAGACAGTAGATTACATAATACTCCCAGTTTACGCTAAATTATGGAAATTTTAAAAGTTGTTAAATTTTATTTATTTTATTTATCTAAACCTAACTCAAATCCACCCTTTGAAACTCCCAAATGGATACTCACACTTATGTAAATAATGGATATGGATGTGGTTTAAAGTCGGTTCAAACGTCGGTCCAGCATCAGTATTGTTTGTGGATGAGATTGACTAATCTCGTGTGGGAGTAGAATCAAATCTTGGCCTTGCTACATCATAAGGTGGGTGGAAGTTGGTTGGAAAATTCTTTTAGTGTGGCAGATCAGAAACTCGTTGCTCAAGATTATTCGGTTCCATTTCTTTGAAACGCACTGGAATTGAAGTAGTGATCTCACTGGCAAACATATCAGAATCTTAAAAAGCAAATCCTTCCATTTCTTCAGCATTTGAAGCATAGACACGTATAGTTGACGATGATGAGAATGATGAGAATGTAATTGATGAATAAGCTAGATTCACCAAATCATAGGAAGAATATAAAGCTCCAAGCAAAACTTGTAAATGCTGATGACATTTTATGGAGAAATTGGAAGACTTAATCTACACGCAAAGAAGATTAAAATTATGGATTGATGAACCGAAAAGATTTGATCTAGTTTCTGAAAATGTGGTTTAATGAAGTTTATAGAGACAAGAACAAACAGTGCATGCACGGAGCAACACTATGCAAGCACATTCAGCAAAGATTGCACTTTCTCTTCACACTATATTTGTTTCTAAACTAGACAACAATAAAGGTAATTAACGTTTAAAGGGAAAATCTCCAAATTAATTATTTAATAAATTAAGTTAAACTTATTTTAATGCATGAACTAGCCATCATACGTTTCAAATAACAAACACGCTACATAAATTAATGCTTAAAATATAACAAGTGAAAACAATATTGTTTTTTCAATAAATTCATCAAGGTGATGCAGCTCTTTTTAGGTGAAAATCTTGTTATTAGACAAAAAATGACATAATACTCTCAGTTTACGCTAAATTATAGAAATTTCAAAAGGTACTAAATTTCCTTTTTTATTTTCTCTAAATACCAATAAAATCTACTCTTTGAAACTCCCAAACTGATACTCACACTTATGTAAATAATTTATACGGATTTGGTTAAAATTATGTTCAAACGTCGGTCCAACGTCTATATTTTTTGTGGATAAGATTGACCAATCCCGTGTGGAAGTAGAATCCAGTCTTGGCCTTGCTACATCATAAGGTGGGTGGAAGTTGGATGACAAATTCTTTTAGTGTGTTGATCCGAAACTCGTGACTCGAGATTAATCTATTCCATTTCCTTGAAACACACCGGAATCGAAGTAGTGATCTCGCTAGCAAACATACTAGAATCTTGCAAAGCAAATTGTCATTCCCCTTCATTTCTACAGCATTAGAAGCATATACACGGGTATCTGACGATGATGAGAATGATGAGAATGTAATTGCTAAATAAGCTGGATCCCACCAAATCATAGGAGGAATATGAAATTCCATACACCCTTGTAAATGCAGATGACATTTTCTGGAGAAATTGAAATACTTAATCTACATGCAGAGATGATTAAAAATTATGGCTTGACAAACCGTAAAGACTTGATAAATTTACGAAAATGAGGTTTAATGACGTTTATAGAAACAAGAACAAACAGTGCATGCACGAATAAACACTATCCAAGAACGTTGAGTAAATATTGCACTTTTTTCACACTGAATTTCTTTTCTAAACTAGACAACAATAATGGTAATTAACGGTTTAAGGGAAAATCCCCAAATTCATTATTTTAATCAATTAAATCAAACTTATATTAATGCATGAACTAGTCATCACAAATTTCAAATAACAAAACGTTACATAAATTAATGCTTAAAATATAACAAGTGAAAACAACAATTTTTTCAATAAATTCATCAAGTTGAAGCAGCTCTTCGTACTTGAAAATCTTGTTATTTTAGAAAATAGATGACATAATACCCCAAATTTACGCTAAATTATGGAAATTTTAAATTTTGTTAAATTTCATTTTTTTCTCTAAAACTCACTCAAATCCGCCCTTCAAAACTCTATAATGGATACACAAACTTATGTAAATAATGGATATGGATGTGCTTAAAAGTCGGTTTAAACATCGGTCCATCGTCATTATTGTTTATGGATGAGATTGACTAATCCCGTGTGGGAGTAGAATCCAACCTTGGCCTTGATACATGATATGGTGGGTGGAATTTGGGTGGAAAATTCCTTTAGTGTGGCAGATCCAAAACTCGTGACTCGAGATTATTATGTTCCATTTCCGTGAAACGCACCGGAATTGAAGTAGTGATCTTGATAGCAAACATAACAGAATCTTGCAAACCAAATCCTTCCATATCTTCAGTATTTGAAGCATAGACACGGGTATATGACAACGGTGAGAATGATGACAATGTAATTGCTGAATAAGCTGGATTCCAATAAATCATAGAAGGAATATGAACCTCCATGTAAAACTTGTAAATGCAGATGACATTTTCTGGAGAAAAAGGAAGACTTAATCTACACGCAGAGAAGATTAAAAATATGGCTTGATGAACAGAAAAAATTTGATATAGTTTAGGAAAATGAGCTTTAATGAAGTTTATAGAGACAAGAACAAAAAGTGCATGCACAGAGCAACACTATGTAAGCACGTTGAGCAAAGATTGTACTCTTTTTTTACACTAATTTTTTTCTAAATTAGGCAACAATAAAGGTAATTAATGTTTTAAGGGAAAATCCCCAAATTCATTATTTTAATTAATTAAGTCAAACTTATTTTAATGCATGAACTAGCCACCATATATTTCAAATACCAAACATGCTATATAAATTAATGCTTAAAATCTAATAAGTGAAAACAATAATGTCTTTCAATAAATTAATCAAGTTGATGCAGATTTTCGTTATTTAAAATCTTGTTATTTTTTTACAATAGATGACATAATACCCTTAGTTTACGCTAAATTGTGGAAATTTCAAAAGGTGTTAAATTTCCTTTTTTTTCCTCTAAATCCCACTCTGCTCTTCGAAACTCCCAAATTGATACTCACACTTATGTAAAAAAATTATATGGATTTGGTTTAAATTCCATTCAAACATTAGGCCAACGTCTATATTGTTTGTGGATCAGATTGACCAATCACGTGTCCTTGCTACATCATGAGGTGGGTGGAAGTTGGATGGAAAATTCTTTTAGTGTGCTGATCTGAAACTCGGGCCTCAAGATTATTCTGTTCCATTTCTGTGAAACGCACCGTAATTGAAGTAGTGAACTCGCTGGCAATTATATTATAATCTTACAAAGAAAATTGTCATTCCCCTCCACTTTTTCAGCATTTAAAGCAGAGACACGTGTATCTGACGATGATTAGAATGATGAAAATGTAATTGCAGAGTAAGCTGGATTCCACCAGTTTATCAGGAGGAATATGAAACTCCACACAAACCTTGTAAATGTAGAAGACATTTTCAGGAGAAATAGGAAGATTTGATCTACACGCAGAGAAGATTAAAAATAATGACATGATAAAAAGAAAATATTTGATGTATTTTATGAATATTAGGTTTAATGAAGTTTATAGAGATAAGAACAAACAGTGCATGCACGGAGCAGCACTATGCAAGCACAATGAGCAAATATTGAACTTTTTTTTTCTTTTTCATGCTAGTTTTTTTCTAAACTAAACACCAATAATGGTAATTATCGTTTTGGGGGAAAATCCCCAAATTCAATATTTTAATCCAATAAGTCAAACTTATTTTATTGTAGGAACTAACCATCATAAATTTAAAATAAAAAAGATGCGATATAAATTAATGCAAAAAATAAACATGTGAAACAACAATGTTTTTCAATAAATTCATCAAGTTGAAGAAGCTCTTTGTACTTGAAAATATTGTTATTTTTAGCAATAGATGAATTAATACCCCCAGTTTACGCTAAATTATGAAAATTTCAAAATGTATTAAATTTCCTTTTTTATTTTCTATAAATCCCACTCAAATCCGTCCTTCAAAACTCCCAAATTTATACTCACACTAATTCAAATAATTTATATGGGTTTAGTTTTAAAATGGTTAAAACGTTGGTCAAACGTCGGTATTATTTGTAGATGAGATTGGCTAATCCCGTGTGGGTGTAGAATCCAATCTTGACCCTACTACATCATAAGATGGGTGGAAGTTGGGTGGAAATATTTTTAGTGTGGATGATCCGAAACTTATGACTCGAGATTATTTGGTTCCATTCCTGTGAAACAAACTGGAATTGAGGTAGTGATCTCGCAGGCAAACATATCAGAATCTTGCAAAGCAAATTATCATTCTATTCCACTTTTTAAGCGTTTGAAGCATAGACATGGGTATCTGATGACAATGAGAATGATGACAATGTAATTGCTGAATAACCTGGATTCCACCATATCAAATGAGGAATATGAATCTCCATGTAAACCTTGTAAATGGAGATGAAATTTTTCGGAGCAATAGGAAGACTTAATATACATTTAGAGAAGATTAAAAATTATGGCTTGATGAACCAAAAATATTTGATATAGTTTATGAAAATGAGGTTTAATGAAGTTTATAAAGACAAGAACAAACCGTGCATGCCCGGAGCAACACTATGCAAGCACGTTGAGTGAATATTGCACGGTTATTTATTTTTTCAAACTGAATTTTTCCCCTAAACTGGACAACAATAATGGTAATTAACATTTTAAGGGAAAATCCTCAAATTCATTATTTTAATCCATTAAGTCAAACTTATTGTGATGCATGAACTAACAATCATAAATTTCAAATAACAAACATCCTACATAAATTAATGTTTCAAATCTAACAAGTGAAAACAACAACGGTTTTCAATAAATTCATCAAGTTGAAGCAGCTCTTCGTACTTGAAAATCTTGTTATTTTAGACAATAGATGACATAATACCCCCATTTTACGCTAAATTATGGAAATTTAAAATGGTGATAAATTTCCTTTTTTATTTTCTCTGAATCCCACTCAAATCCGCCCTTTGAAACTCCCAAATTGATACTCACACTAATGTAAATAATTTTTATGAATTTGGTTAAAAGTTGGTTCAAACATCTGTATTGTTTGTGGATGAGATTAAACAATCCCGTGTGGGAGTAGAATTCAATCTTGGTCTTGCTACATCATAAGGTGGGTTGAAGTTGGGTAGCAAATTTTTTTAGTGTGGCTAATCCGGAACTCGTTACTCTAGATTATTCGGTTCCATTTCTGTAAAATGCACAGGAATTGAGGTAGTGATCTCGTTGGCAAATATATCAGAATCTTGCAAAGAAAATTATAATTCTCTTCCACTTCTTTAGCATTTTAAGCATAGACATGGGTATCTGAAGACGATGAAAATGTTGACGATGTATCTGCTGAATAAGCTGGATTTCACCATATCATAGAAGGAATATGAATCTCCGTGCAAACCTTGTAAATGCAGATGAATTGTTTTGGAGAAATAGAAGGACTTAATCTATCCACAGAGATTTAACGAACCGAAAAGATTTGATATGGTTTACGAAAATGGGGTTTAATGAAGTTTTTTGGGATAAGAACAAACAGTGCATGCACAGAGCAGCATTATGCAAGCACGTTGAGTAAATATTGCATATTTTTTTCTTTTTTACCCTAATTTTTTTGATCTAAACACTACCACGGAGACCCCCCCTCTAGCACTGATTTTTGAAAACCGGTACCCTAAATGAAATAACACCGGTTTTTAAAAATTAACACCGGTTTTCAAAAAACAAGTGCAAAATTAACACTGATTTTTTGAAATTAAGATCGGTTTTTTAACTGGTGATAATTTAACATTGGTTTCAAAAAACTGTTTTAATTTTTTTAAACGGTGTTAAAAATTTTAATAATTCAATCTTCCTTCCAAAACTTTTAAAAATTTCTCCAAAAAAATTGAAAATGTTTTTGGGCTAGGCGCATCCACTCTAAGCTAATTTTTTCAAAAATAATTGACACCAATTTTCATCACCTACGGGACCGGTGATTACCTTTTGATACCACTTGTTGTCATCTCCCAAATTCATTTTCTTATGCGTGAACCAACTCCCAACGTAATATTCGATACACAGTGGTCGATCTAGTGGCGTCAATTCAAACTTCTTAAGCAATGCATTTATAATTTCCCCGTAGGGGAAATCCTTCTTCTTCCCAGCTATGGCTTTCAACATGTAGTTTATTATAGTGTAGCCCGGGTTGATAGGGATTCCCTCTATGATGTAATAAAACAACATCAAGATTCCTATTGTTGGTTCTCATGCGTGTCCACCAGACGGAAAAACATTCATACAAATCCACTCGTAAATCTTCGCTGCTCAACTGTCAATTTCTCCACATCATAAGTGTCCGCCTTACCCACCCCTGGCTCATCCCTATGAAATTAATTACGGGCTATCTCTACGGGGTCCAATGGTGTGGTCTCTGTAACTGCCGGCCAACTTTGTTGGTGAAAAATAGCTAACAGAACATTGGGTGTATCGGGACACAACTTACTAGGGATTTGATGAAACGTCAAATGCATGTATTTTAAGAATAATTTAACATCTATTTTCTTATGTTTTTGTTGGAAGTTTCTACATTTTGGTAGTTTTACATAATAAGGGGTTTAGATAACCGTTTTCGGTTTTCGTATCTAAATCTTTCATTCTGTAACCTAGTTTGAGTCTAATGGATTTTTGGTCCTTATGAGCATCTAGATTCCTTTTTGTGAGCTTAATTTGTAGATTGCTCATAATAACTTTGGAGTATTTTATTGAAGGCCATTCGCAATGATGGTAGAAGATTGAAGGCCACGAGTCAAAATGTGGTAGAAGATAAAAGGGTCAGAGAAGGAAGACAAAGAAGTGGATGAATTGTAATCTGTAAGTTTTAACTGAGTTATGGGAAAAATCTAAGAAGAACCCATTTCTGAGAGTGGTGCCATTGGATTCATCTTCTTGAGCACTAAGAAAATGACTATAAGAACTCTCAAAATGGATCAACGGTTCACCCGTAGCGACCGATGCGAAGATCGGCCGGGTGAAGAAGACCGAGCGCGCAGCCCAAGCGCGAGCCCGCATGCCCCAAACGCTTGGGAAAACTAACCCAAGGATGGAAACCATACGCCCGGCTCCAGCCCCCTCGTGCCCGCGTCCTACGACCGCGTGGCCTCCGTGCGCCGGCTTACATCACTCGAGCCCGCGCCCCAGCGGCCGCGATCCAGCACCCGGTCTCCCATAACCAAGCTCCCAATCTCCCGTGCCCCAGCTCCCGATCTCCTGCGCGCCAGTGCCTAGCGCCCGACTGCTGCATCCTCCGCACGCGCCCCGCGCAAAATCACCCTTTTGACTAGTCTTCTCACCACAACTTGTACTATAAATACCCCTTATTTTATCTTCATTCTAAGCTTTTTCTTGGCCAAAAATCACTCTCCAAGAACCCTAGTTCTTCATTTCTTTTCTTATTTTCTTTCTTTGTTTATGTATGGATTTGTCTATGAATGCTAGTTTGATTTGTGCTAGCTAAACTTATCACTTGGGCGCAATTGTTTCAAGTTTCCCAACCCACGTAGTAAGACTCTATTTTTACTCTTTCATAAGCATTTGTTGTGAAGTATTTATTGTGCCATTAATGTTTTTGTTTACTTTATTTATGTTATGGGTTGTTTGAGAATATGAAATGTTTGTATGATTAAGTGTTAGGAGGTTAGAGATGTGCACAATTT